>PVJL010011951.1:0-39941 GCA_004026885.1 Lyroderma lyra | reverse complement strand
GGACGGACGGACGGACGGACGGATGGATGGATGGATTTGAAGGGCTCTCTGTTAGGCCTTTTGCCTGATTTCCTTACAGGTTCTTGGGCACCATCTGGATTTCCACCAGAGCAGGGATTTAACCCTTCCATGGCTCAGTGTCCTCATCTGCAAAATGTGAAATGCTGGAAAACCCCACCTCATGGGGTGAGTGTGAGGCCCGAATGAGTTAGTCCGGGGGGAGAACGCTCATACTTAGTAAGAGTCCAGGGATGTTAGTGTTGGTAGTTGGACTAAAGTCACTTTGTCCATCTCCCAACATATGCATCAGGGCCCTCCCTCAAGTCTGCACTACACTGTCTTTGGAGGACCTGAGGCGCCCCAGGGCCCTTCCTCTTCCCCTCATCTCATTGCCCTGCAGGCCCAGCCCTCCCACCTTGCGGATCAGCAAGTCCTTAGCTTGGTAAACTCCTTCTCTCAGAAACACTCTCTCCAAGACTGGAGAGACTCCAGAAAAGTTCCTCAGAGCCCAGCCCCACCCAGGCCACAATGTGTGCCTCCTGCCCTCCCTCCCACCCCATCTCCAGGACCGATCCTTCCTTCTAGTGTCCCTGCCCTGTTCACAACCAGTGACCTCCCTCTCAGCCCTACTCCCTCACCACCCCGCGGGCTGGCACCAGGACCAGTCTCTCCCGGGTGGCGGTGGTGTGCAGACTGAGTCCGCAGCGGGCTCGGGAGGAGCCTGGGTGCCGGGACCAGCCCAGGCTGGTGGCTCAGGCCTCCTCTTGCTGAAACCTGCCACCTCCCAGGCCCTGTGGACACACACTCATCCGCTTCCCTTCCTCCTCTGCCAGGAAGCAAGCTCCAAACTCCTTTACCTAGAAGACAACACTCCCCACCTCCCCGCTCCTGTCCTGAAAGGGCTCTGCCAGCTTGTCACTGTGGGTGGGGCCTGTGGTCTTTGCCTGGCTCTCTCTAGACAGTCCTTGCCCACTGTGGCTGACCTGGCCCCATTCTGGAGTGGGCTCTGTCCCAAATAGTGGGACAGGAAACACAGTGGCTCTTGGCTAGCAGCACTTCTCAAAGTTCTCCCTGGGGTAGCTGTCAGAGCAGGAGCTGGGTCGGGGGAATGCCCCTCAAAGCAACTGACTCCTAAATACTTTCATTTCAGGCTTCTGTTTCACCTTTGACAGACAGGTACATTTTACTCCAATAATAAAAGCAAGCTCTAAAACATATTCTAGTTGAATTATTATTACTTTTTTTAACTCCAAAAATCTTTGGGTCAGAAAGATGCATAATGGCTTTGGGTATCCCCTGGCACACCCGTGTGACCCGGGACACATCATTGTCTCTGTCAGAGACGCTCCAGGTGAGGGAACAGGGAGGAGGGGAGGTCTGGGGTGGAGAACATGAGCTGGTCAGGGAATGTTGGGGGAAATTCTAGTAACTGCCCCTTGGGGCTGACCAGACCATCATTTCTTCCCTTCCCTTGCTAATCTGACCTGATCTGAGATCAAATTCTCCAGGCCTAACTCTCAAACATGCCCTATTTTTTCTCAGATTTTTCCCCAATGGGGTTTCCCTCAAGGTGCATCGTTCCTAATTCCAGGCAATCCAAACCTTTGCTCTGATGCAAAGAAGAACCTTCGGCAGTTCCAATTCTGGGAAGCACAAAAACAAAACCCGGCACACCCCGACATCTGCCCACACAGCAGCATTTTTTGTCTTCCATCACTCTGAGCCTCAGTTTCCTCATCTGCAAACTGATGGATTGAACTTAGGTCTCTAAAGTTTCCTCCCACATTTAAACCTGCTTATGAAAACAGTAGGCTTCACTAGAAAATCAGGCTTCTTACTTTGAAACTAATATTCTTCCCATATCATGCCACAAATATTTATTGAGCAGCTACTATATGCCCTGCTCCGTGCAAGGTGCTGAAGCAACAGGCAAAATATGGTTCCTGACCACATGAAGTGCAAATGTGGGGATTGGTAGCATGTTAGAAGTCTCTCTTTCTTTTTTCATCACATACACTTAACAAGTCTTAAGGTACCAGAGCCTCTGGAGCCCTGGGGAGGTGCCCCAGCTCTGCCCCTGCCCTTGTGCTGAGCGAAGACCATACATGGACGCAGGAGAGTGCTATGATTAAGCACTTAGGCTTAAATGCAGGTGATTTGGTTCATATCCAGTCTCTGCACTCATGACTGAACTCTCAAGCCTCAGTTTCCTCATGTAAAATGGACTTAATACAGTCATTTCTTGGAGATATTGTGGGTTTGGTTCCAGACCACCCCAGAGCGAGTATTGCAATAAAGCTAGCTAGACTCTTTTTGCTGGCAGAGAGGCTTGCCTTCAATTTGTAAAACAACACAATATTTGTGAAGCGGAACCCAATAAAATGAGGTACGCCTGCAGTAGTGCCTTCCTCAGACCTCTCCTACTGCTCCTCCTACCCCATTTAACCTCCCGCCACCCATTCTCCCCTGAGCTCTCTCTGCTTCTGCACACGGGCCTTCTTGCTGTTCAACCTGCCAAAAGCCAAGCAAAACCCACCTCAGGGCCATCAAACTTGCTGTTTCTCATGTCTCAATTGCTGGACCCCCAATAGTCAAATGGCTGCCTCCCTCATTTCACTCAAGTCTCTGCTCACATATCACCACCTCCAGGTGGCCCAACGTACCAGCACCCTTCTGCACGGTTTTGCTGTTTTGGGTTTCTTCAGAGCACTTCTCACTACCTGACGTTATATATCTACTTTCTCACATGTTTATCTTCTCTGTCCCTCACAAGAACGTAAGCCCCAAGAGGGCAGAGATTTTGTCTGACCTTTTTCCTTTTATTACTGTATCCCCAGTCTCAGTGGCCAGAATAACGCCTGGCACAGAGCAGATGGTCAATAAATATTTCCTTGAACTACTCTTGAATAAATAAATAGTGGAGATATGGAAACGAAACAAGCTAAAGCCTGTGAAGTGCTTTGCACAGTCTCTGGCACATGGTAAGCAACAATAAATGGAAACTTTTATTAAATACACACCAATGGGCCTGACTGAAAAAGATTGGAATTTCATAAGGAGAAAAAGGAAATTCAGCCAAAATTGCATGTATATTGTTTCATGCAATAAACATTTCTGTTTCTTTTTCTGCCATCCATCTTGATTAGAAGATGGTTTACGCCACTGTATTTGCTCCAAAAATCCATTCTGCTCAGCAACTGCCAATTCTTTGTTTTCTTTAAACACCTTTCGTCCCACCTCTGAGTGAGCAATTTGGGAGAAATCAATGAGATGTCATTTCTCTGCCAAAAGAAGTGACCCATGCCCCTCCCTCCCAAAGCTGTTAATCAGTGATAACAGAGGCTGAGACACTGACCACCATCACCAATGGGAGAGGGTTCTCTTCTGCAGAGGAGCCCTGAGAAAAGAGGGGATAATGAAGAGGCCGTCCTGAGGGGCATCCCGCCTTCCCCTGGGAGTCCCCCCTCAGCCTGGAGCTTTATCAACCTAGACTCTGGGGAGAAGGACGCCAGCTTGCCTCCCTACCCTCCATGCTAAGAGAAGCCCCCAAACCCCAATCCTGTAGGCTGTCTTTCCTTTTCCCTGGCCAGTGAGAACAAAAGGGAAAACACCTGCTTCTGTGTCTAGTATGACCTGCGAAGCAGGGCCGTCCATCACCGATTCCTCCTTTCTCCCACTGACCACCAGCATGGGCACAGGTTGGTAGGCGACAGTCCCTGACCAGTTCGAAGGGAGAGGCAGGTCTCTGACCTTGGTGGTTACCCCATAAGATCACCAAACACTTACTGGGCAATACCCTAACACAGCAGGTGGGGTGAATAGCCCTAATGACAGCTGTACAAACAGCCTCAGAGAGGTCAGGTGCCTTACCCAAGGCCAGAGCACAAACCCAGGGCTCTGCCACGCTGGGGCCAGCAGGGTGGGAAGAATCGTGGGCTACCGGGAGGAGAGGAGGTGCCCTGGGGCAGGCTTCCCGGAGGAAGAGGAATTCACGGGGCTCGGAAGGAGGCCAGGGTCGGCGTGCTGGCCTGGGATTCGACGTCGGGGCGGGGTTGGACGCGGCGGGGCCAGCCAGGGAGAGGCAGCCGCGCCCGCTGTCGCCCCGCCGCCGCCGCCGCCGCCAGCCCCTCGACCCCGACCCCGCCCGCAGCGGGAAAGGGAGGCCAGGGCTTCCCGGGACACCCCCAAACTGGCAGGACTAGGAGAGGCGATGGCGGACCCGAAGCCTAGTTATAAGGGCCACGTCCCCTCCTCCAGCCCGCCCCACCGTTCAGAGCCCCGAGGGGGAGGGAAAGGGGGAGAGGCGCGGTCCGGGAGGGGCTGGGCCAGCCTTGAGGCCCCGGGTCTAAGAAGACATCCTTCTGCAATAGAAATCAGGCGGTGGAGCCAAAGCAGAGGGGTCCGCGTAGGCCCCGCGCCCACCGGGAATGGGGGGTGGCGGCTGAGGCCCGCAGGGCTGGGGCTCAGCCACAGAATGGTTTTCCCAGAAGAAGGTTCCTGACGGATTGGAGGTCTGCTCGGAGGTGGGCAGGGAGGGCGGGGAGCGGGTGGGGCCCCGGGCCGCTGGGCTGCCGCGGAAGAGAGAGAAGGGCTTTGGAGCTGCATAAGGGCAGGGGTCTGCAAGGGCCAAGTTGGGCCAGAAGTTGGGGTGGCTTTTTGTGCTAACTCACGGCTGCACACAGATGCACGGGCTGCTTGCTATGGGCTACAGGCCTGCTGAGCAGGGATGAGGATCTGAGTGAAGATACTGAAGGGGGAGGTATCCAGGAGGTTGTGTTAAAACCTCAAGTGCCCAATACCTTACTTAAGATGGAAATGCCAACTGCAGAGCAACGCATGGACGGGGGATGGAGAGGGCACGTTAATGAAGATGGTGGGGACGACAGTGCTCCCAAGCCACCTGTGCTGCTAGAGAGGACTTTCCATGGGCTGAGCTTGGGGGGTGGGCAAAATCTCCTCCCCAGACTGAGTTTCCCTCCACTTAAAGCCTTCTCCCTTCATTAGCCCCCTCCCCCTCCTGCATTCCCTCCCCTTACCCAGTTCCCTCTGCCTTGGCCCCTGCCAATCCCTGCAGAGATTGTACAAGGAGGCCGCCACCTCCTCTAGCCAGGCCCAGGCCTGCTGTTTCCCCTCCCTCACTGGAGCTGGCCCCAGGCAACAGAAGCTTTCTCCTGAGAGGACCCCAATTCTTTTTAAGGAGGTGACCCAGAAGAGGGGCTGGGCCTTGAGTGCAGGCTGGATGACTTCAAAGGGCGGTGGGTGGGGTAGGCGCCTGGTCACAGGTGCCACTCAGGGTGGGCCAACCTGCCCAACCAGGTCAGGGCTTGTGCTGCACCCCGCCCTCTGCCAGAACATCATGGCACAGGCCTGACAGCAGCCCCACCCACCCGGGACTCCTCCGGGCCTCAGGAGAAAGACCTGAGACACAGGATCCAGGAGTCAAGACACAGAGGGCCTCGCGGCTCATCCCGTCCTGGTGCGGGGTGCCTACACACACCCATTCCCCCACATGCATACCCACAGAGCTCCACATAGAGGCAGAGTTGGGTTCTGGGACCTCAACAGGCTACACCTAGCTTTGCCCACCACTTTTTCCTGCTGTCTTCTTCTTGGACTTCTTAGGAAACCAGCAGAAGACAGGCCAGTCCCCAGTCTGGCTCCTTTGGGTGATAGAATCCTTGCAGCTGAGAGGGTTAGCCTGCGCCCACCTCTCTGCGTTGGAGTCCTCTGCCCCCTAACCAGACCGCATGTCAGGTGAACATCTGCGTGTTCCTGCACATAGCCCCAGGTGCTCTGGACCATGCTAGACCCTGGGCTTAACATAAAGTAAGCGTTCTTTCTGTCCCATAAAGCTAAAGGCCTCAGTTTACTTGTATGGAAAATGGGAATAATAATAGTACCTACTATTGGGAAAATGAAAAATATGATAGTACCTCACAACAACCAGGTTGTGAGGATTAAATGAAATACCACGTGAAGTTCTTAGCACAGTGCCTGGCATAGAGTAGATGCTCAATAAATGGCTGTTGTCATTGTTATTGGTATTAATATTACCCTAGTGGGGGAGACGACATATGGAGAACCACACATGTTGTAGAGGGGACTGGCCTTGTACGGATCGGTATTTGCCCCTGCACCTACAGCTCACCCAGGATTCAGACTGACGCACCCATCTACCAGAGGGGACACCAATCCCCCAAGCAGAGGCAGGAATTGTTGGTGGGGGGCACTTGGCTCATGGCCACAAATGGTGAAGACTCACTGAGGGAGGAAAGGGCTCCAAGAGGAAGAGTCTCAGAGTTCCAGGAAGGCCTCATGGAGAAGAGAGCTCCCAGGAGCAGTGGGGATAAGCAGAGGGAAGTGGCTCTGCGTATCCTGGGCCGGAGATAGGATGGGACAAAGGGGGTTAGGGGGAGGGGAGGATGCGGGGCTGGTGCTGGGAGAACACAACAGGAGGTAAGGGGGTGGAGAGGCCAGCTCTGTCTCGCCACTATGGCTCTTTCCAGGTCCTGGGCTGGCAGGGACAGGCTGGGTACCAGTGAGCCTGGCTTCCCAGCCAGCCCATGCCTCTGCAAGACGTATTTCTCTCTGTGCACTTAGTTCAGAAGTCCAACAGGCAGGTGGGTGTTATTTTCTGGGCCCTGACTGTGCAGGGTCCCTGAGATGGGGGCACCTACAGTCTGGAGGGAGCAGTGACCCCTCAATCTGAGGAGGCCTCCTAGAAGCAAACATCAGGCTGGACAGAAGGGAGGGTGGGGGCACTGGTGGGGGGAGGGAACAGAGGGGTGGGCTGGCCAAGTGGGTGGGATGAAAGGCTCCAGAGCCCCTAGGAGCAGGGGAAGGGGAGGGTAGGAGGGATGTCCTGGCCGTGGCTCCCAGTCTGAGTGGGAGAGGGTGTCTCTCCCTACAGGCCCTGGTGGCTACCTCCCATCTCCCTCTGTCAGGCGGCAGGGAGCTGGCTCTGCTGCATTCCTCCATTCCTCAGAGGCCCAGGTCGCCATCCTGCTGGGCTTGGAAGAGCCCCCGGGGGAAGGCTGGTCTCAGGGCTGGAAAAACTGGTCTTCCTGCCCCCCCCCCCATCAGCCTGGAGTTCTAGGAGAGGGTGTCAGCAGGAACTGGAGGTTCCCTACATTCCACACAGGATGGGAATGGGAGGAGTGGGGGAGGGGGAGGAGAGAAGGCAGGGGAAGTGCTTGGGAGGAGGAAGTGGGACAGGAACAGGAGAGCCAGGAGCTTTTCTGGCTTGACTGGGTGGTGGGGCATTTTTAATAGACTTTAGAAGCAGGACCAGATGGGGGTCAGACCATTTCCTTTCCCAGTCTGAGGGAGAAGATGTCCTGCTTCTAAGCAGAAAAAGCTGGAAGTCAGGCATCAAGAAGAACTTCCCCAGTGGATGAACTGGATGACTTCCACTGATGAGTGAGGTGTTCTCTACAGAGAAAAGGAGAGAGTGGCTCTCCGACTGGGATGAGCCCAGGAGGTACAACCTTAGGATGTGACTGACTGCCACCTCACTGCCCCCTCAGCACCCCCTCCTTCCTCACCAACCTGGGGCTACCAGCATCAGGGCACTGTCCCACTATTCCCAGGGATGCCTGCTGCTCCCTGGGCCCTAGCCTGTGTTAGAAGGAAAGGCCTAGCCCCCAGCACAACCTCTGTAAGAATCATATCCTTTGCAGCAAGAGAGATTTAGTGTAAACCCAAAGAAGGAACCAAAGGTAAGCTTGCTGAGTCCCGAACCCAGCCCAGGGGATATGTCAAGCCCAGCTCTCTTCTCAGAACATTCTCACTCTGTTACCTGGGTCCTTCTCCCCTCTCTGGGCTGTGAGCCACCCCATCTGTGAACCCCACCCCTCCCCACCATAGCGGTGCAGAGCAGGTCTCAGCAATTGTGGGGTGGGCTCTAATGGGCCAAGCCCAAGGCCCTGAGGTTTGCATGGCTCCGGGATCTTCTCCCCCAAAAACAAAACCTGGCCGATCTTAGAGAGAAAGACCAGGTATCTGTTCAAGGTCATTTCCCAGCATTCAGGGAGATAGGCGTTGAGCTTTTGTTTCTCAAAATACAGGCCTCGGATCCCCCACCTGCCTCGGAATCAAGGCAGATCCCCACAGTCTCCCCATTGTAACTCACTGGACCCAGGAACCTGCATTTTACGCTGCTTTCCCCATCAAGTCCCTACGCCTAAGCCCCTCAGTGATTCCGGAAAGGTGAAGACTCTCTGCAAGGGACCAGCCCAGTGAGCAGTTCTTAGGAGGCAGTGTTTTGGGGGTTGGGCCTGGGTGGGCAGACGCCTTCAAGCCTCCTGTGGCTCCAGGGAGTGTAACAGGAGGGGCAGGGGACCTGAATACAGAAGACCCTTCCCTGGTGTCTCTGTTCCTTTCATTTGACATTTGCTTGATACTGTTTATTGCAAGCCTACTAAATGCCGGTCTGGTCATTTCAGAAGTCCTGCCCATCTGCCTGAGGTCAAAGGAGGGGCGGGGGCTGACACAGAGGCCAGAGGACAGGCACTACAGCCTCTTAAGGTTCCCCCAGACCCAGAGCCATCCCTGTCCAGCCTTCCCACCCCCAGCTCTCAGTTCAGGCCACGCTTCTCTCTGCCTCCTCCAACACAGTCCGTCCAGGCGAGAGTGGAGTTCCCTGGAGGGAAGGGGCCTCCAGCCCTGTAGTCTCATCTCCTGCTGAGATGTTCCTCGGTGGGGCATCAGGAAGAATTACTAAAGTGGACCTTACTGATGACTTCAACATGCATTTACTCACTCACACTTTTATTCACCAGGTCCTTCCTCTGTCCCCGACTGGAACTTCAAACACAGATAAGGCATACTCAGTGCCATCAAGAGAGGCTCACAGCCTTCAGGAAAAGCCACACATAACATGAACACTTGAAATGCGGGATGTCCAGCCATTCATTCTTTCCCTCCTCATCCATGCATCAGCTATGAACCAAGGGTCTTTGGCCTGACCCACTCCAACCACCCAGGTTGTTGTAAAGAGAGAGAGCTTTGCAGTCAGTCCTGGGTTAGAATCCAGCCTTTTGGCTCCTGGAGGAAACTACTCAGGGCTTTGCTCCTTGCGCTTGGGACTTCCCCTGACTAGTTAGAAGGCCAAAAGCAATGCCAATTAGAGGTGATGAGGTTAACAGCGCTTCGGTGAGTGGGTTTCTCATAGATTTGTCCTGCCTGCAGCTTCTCTGAGCAAAGCGCTTACCACGTTGTGTGGGCTTGGTCTCTTGTCTGTTCTCGGACACACACGCACACTGCATCCACGAGACCGTGGGCCCCATCACCTGGGTGTGCAGTCCGGGTTTGCTGTATGAATGGGTGCTCAGAGAGCAGAGATACAGGAGGAGGTGGGTGGTGCCCTGAAGGCTCTGCCTTTGGTTGGATCTAGTGGCTGGTTCTTGGTGGAGAACCCACAGTCCCTTGGTTCAGGTTAACCCACAAAAGGTGAATGCTCCGACCCTCTTGGTCCTAAGGACACAGATATTCAGAGCTGCCATGTGAGTGTGGAGACAGACAAATGTGTACACAGTGACCTCCACACAGTCTTCCAGTGGGACCAGAGGGGCCGGGGCGGGGAGCAACTAAAGAGAGTGGGGCAGCTGGGTCTTCTCCCAAGCTCTGCCTCCTCCCCAACCTCCCCAGTTTGGAAGTAACCGCCCGCTCCTCGCTCCTGAGAGAAGCCTTTGTATGTGTGTGAAGTGCTTTGAAATACCTTGAGAGAGCATCCACACACTACCCAGTCATTAAGGCCTGGGGGCAAGAAGGTACCACCTGCGACCACCACCACCTGCTCTCAGTGAACATGCCAGTCTGATGATCCAGAACATTCTTGGTCTTTCTCCTCTTTTCTGCAAGAAGCTTCCAACAACGAGAGGAGAGGAATGCTCTCCTGCCACCCAGCACACGCCCCCCACACCCCTCCCACACCCACACACCCCCAATCTATAGGAAGAAGGTAGTCATCCCGAGACCACCCAGCCCGCTGAGTGCCACCCCAAAGAGGAGGGCCCTGCTCAGGGGAGTAGGGGAGGAAACTGCTCCACTTCCACCCAGATTTGGGTCAGACTTGAGGAAGAACTTCCTGAACGGGCAGACCCTACCCCCAGGATTAGGTCACCACGGTGAAGGCAGGATGCCCTCCTCTTCAGGGTGGCAAATGTGCACACACTCCAGCAGCATCTAGTGGGAGGCTTAATGCACGCACCCACTGGACCTGTTCTGCAGAGCGTGCTCCCAGAGCCCAAATGGACTCAGATAAGCATCCTTGTTCAGCATTACCTGTGAGGAAGAAAAATCGGAGACTTTGCCCAAATGCGCCTGATAAGAGAGGTTAACCAAGTTGGAGTGCATCCCCCAGTGGGTATCTGCTTCCCTTAACCATGAGATCGCTCTGTTTACACAGACGGGGAACGATGCAAAGACAAGTCTAGGAACTGTTTATTCTATTACTGTTGGTTAGTCAAGTCCCATTTATGTTGGAAAAACATTTTTTAATGCTTAGAAAGGTCTGGAAGGAAGCACATCGACATTAACCACAGTGACCTGATGGAGGGATAGGCTCCTGGAACACTTCTGTAGCCTTCTGTATTGTTTACAGAAGTTCTGCATTATCAGCATGTAACACTTGGATAATTTCTTCAACAAAACAATGTTTGTTTCAAATGCACGTAACTTAAAGGGTAGAGGTGAGGAGACGGGGCAGGCACCCCAAGGAGAGGACTGCTGCTTTCTGCCCTTGCACCCTGCCTCTCAGCTCCACCGAATATTTCCAGAGCGCCTGTGCCAGCCCAGGCGGGGTGGTTTGAGAAGCAAGAGTCTGGTCTTTGCCCAGGGGCTCCGGTGAGGAGAGAGACCATGCCTCAGCAGTCCCTCTGCAATACAACAGGCCCAGCTGCAGGCCACCACGCCACACACTGGGCCTCCGGAGGGGACACTGGAGAACAGTGTCTCAGGGATGGGGAGGTGTGGGGTCAGCAGGGGCATCATGGAATGTTGGGAAGCGACAGTTAACAAGGCCCAGAAAGCACCCCAGCTGGGGTAGGGCATCCACGCGTGCGCACACACACACACACTCACATCCTCAAACTTACAGCTCCTCCATGCAGCCAACTGGGGCCCACTCATGCTGACACCCACATACCACCTTATCCACTCTGTGCCACCCTCAGAGTTGCTCTCAACTCTTTCAAGCCCTGCTCAGGTATGATTTAGGGCAGGCTCGTCCAACCATGCGGCCCAGGACGGCTTTGAATACGGCCCAACGCAAATTCGTAAACTTTCTTAAAACACTGTGAAAACTAGGCGCGGACCTTTTTGTAGCTCATCAGCCATCGTTAGTGTGAGTGTATTTTATATGCGGCCCAAGACGATTCTTCCAATGTGGCCCAGAGAAGCCAAAAGTTTGGACACCCCTGATTCAGGGGTTGAGGGAGCAAGAAGTCCAATGGAAGAGGAGGAAACAAAGAGGGAGAAGGAAGGAGCCCCCTCTATGAGGAAACACCCTGCAGACACCCTTCCATAGGCTCCCCTCCCTCCCTTTCCTTGCAAGGCCTGTGAGGGCAGGGCATCCTCTGTCCCCTTCTCCCTCACACGGCTACAGGAGCGGGTCTGTGCAGGACCCTCCGTTTCAGGGAGAGAGCAGAGACCCTGACACTCAGCATGGGAGAGGAGGATCCCTCACCCAACACTGTCCTTACCTGTAGATGGGAAGTCTAACTAATGGAAGGAGAGAGTTGAGAAGCGCCTTGACCAGTCTCCCAGTAAGACCAGCACAGAGGCTGGGCTGGAAACCCACTCAGGGCTCTGTCCCCTATGGCGGGCCCTCCTCTTTCATCCTTCCTTTCATGGTACCCAGAGACCAGAACAAGCCAGAGTATCTGCTTCTCACACTGAGGCATTCAAGAATACCCCAGCTCCACAGGCTCATTCTTGTCTTCCTGAGCCTTTGCCAGGATTCTTCGCCCGCTGTGCAACCCAGGGCAAGCCACTGACCTTTCTGTGCCTCAGTTTTCCCATGTGTAAACTGGGAGTCAGGAATACTAATACCCAGGATCAACTGAGATGCTGTTTGTGAAAATATCTAGTATTAGTGGCTGCTTCTTTTTTTAAATGAAGGCGGCCTCTTGGTGCGGGGAGGAGCTTGCTTAGAGTGAAGGCAAGTAAGTACCTGCCAGGTGGGAGGGCCGGTCAGGGGAGGGACCAACCACAGCTGTCGGGCAGCACCCAGAGGCCTGAGTGGGAACTGCAGCCTTCCCCAGGCTTGGCTCGCTTCTCCACCAGGAGGCTGGGGGAGCCGGAGAGTCCAGCACCCTGCCCCACCCCCAGCGGGCAGCTCTCCGGTCCCCTGCAGGACTCTGGGGGTGGAGCGGACAGAGGAGATGCAGAGAGATGGAGACTGGCTCTTCATGTGCAGGGAGCTCCCCATGTCAAGGGGCATCTGCTCCTGGACTGCCATAGCAGGATTGGGGGAGGACCCCAGGGAAGGGGTGGGATGGGGAGGAGGTGCTAGGAGGGAGTTAGGTCCAGGCTGAGAGGTGGGTGGCGGGCCAAGGGCAAGTGTAGACAGGAGTGTCCATAGAGGGGGCAGGCTAAGACCTGGAGACAGGCTGGCTGTTCAAGAGGAGAATGGAACCAAGAGGTTGGGGACGCCATTTTGGCCAGTCCCTTGCCTCAAAGCCCCTCCAAAATAGGGTGAGTGGGGGGGTTCCCTGGTGATGCAGTGGCTGGGCTTCGGTGCTCTCACCGCTGCAGCCTGGGTTCGATCCATGCCCAGGGAACCAACCAACCAACCAAAATAGGGTGAGATATTGTTGGGAATGGCTTTTCTTTCCTGTGAAAATTCACTAAAATGGACTTCTGACTTGCTCCCTGCCCCTTTCCCCCACCCCAAGTTAGGCTTCCCCAGGTCCAGCCCTTCTTGGGAAGTTCCTTCTAGAATGACATGACCTCAGATGTCCCCTCCCTCCTGCCAGGGCTGGGGGCAGGGAAACCACTGCTTCAGTCACGCCAGATAATCACCTCTGGTCACTCACTGTCTGGCCTCTTCCTCCAAGTAACTCCAAGTATCTCTTAGACATTATCTCACCATGCAGGCTTAGTAGGTGGGGGGGGGGATAAGGGGGGTAAGTAGGGGAGCAGCATTTAAGAAGGGGGAAACTGAGGCAAGAAAGGACCAACATGCCCACCTACCCCACCTACCCTTATAGGCTGGAAAGGTGTCACCTTGTCATGATCAGAGGTGGGATGGAGGGCAGACGGCAGAAAGAACTTCCAGGAGGAGAGCTGTGAAAATGAGATTTGAAAGGGCCTTTGGAGGAATCATCGGAGCCCAATGAGGGCCAGGTCCTGTGTTAAGGGCTTTACAAGAATTATTGCATCCCTTCATCCAGTGAGAGAGACACTGTAATTATTATACTCATTTATAGATGGGGAAACTGAGGCAGCCATTTGTCCAAGACTACATGGGAAGAGAGTGGAGATGCTAGGATTCAAGCCCAGGGAACCTGACTCCAGGAGCAGCCTCCTGGTCAAACAATGGATTCATTAGTCTGGAGGGAGGGACAGAGGTGGGATGACCTTCTGAAAGGTCCAGGAGAGTGACCTTTAGGTTTCCATTAAGGCTGCTGGCACACCTCACCCTCAGCTGGATGGTGCCCCTCTCCCAAGCACCACTGAAGGCCCAGGCCTGAGCTAACCACCCTGTTAGCCTTTGTATCCCCATCATTTTCATACCACCTGAGAACTAGGCCTGGAAGAGGAAAATGAACCAGGAGAGGACCAGTCATCTTCCCCTTCCTGTGAATATAGGAACCTCCGGTCCATCTTGGTGCTGACTCTTCAGCTTCTTTTTTCCCTTTCCTGTCCACTGCCCATCCGCCCCCGGCATTGCCCAGTGCCACACCAGCAGGGTGGCCCTCCAAAGCCTGGAGCAGGGGAGTCATTCCCTAACTGCCCCACTCCAGGCCCGGATCTGGCATATTTAACGTCATGCACCCCTGTGACCTAGGAAGTGTCTCCTGGTGTCTAACCCAAATCCTTTACCTCACAGCAAGATGGAGGCTCTGCATGCAGTGAGAGATGCAACCATGGGCCCTGCCTTCAGTTGGTTGGTGAGAGGAATGGTCTGATGACTTTCTTGGACACAGGACTTGGTAGAACCCTGGAGGTTCTATGGCCACGCGACCCATCTCAGCTAGGATGGGAAGGCAGGTGCCACATGCTCAGCCTGCACCCACCTGTCTCTCAGCTCCATCCCTCATTAGATTAGCAAATGGGGTGGCAGCAAAGGACTCCCTTATCTGATGGAAGCTGCACTCAGGCCCCCTCCCCCGGAAGAGCCTCATTATCAGGGCCCCAGCCCCTGGCTCTGCCATACCTGTTGATTCTGTCATAAGAACAACACGACTCAGCAAGACTTCAAAGGGAGTCTCCTGGTGGTGCGAGTGTGCAGGAGGGAGGGAGAGTGGGCAGACAGAGAGAACAGAGAGGGCCAGGGGGTGGGGTGCATGCAGGGCTCAGGTCCTGGGGCCCTGCTCTGAGCAGAGTGAGCGCCCTCTGTAGGCAGGAACAGAGCACTGAGGCAGAGCTGCCTCTGCCTTCAGGGAGCCCCCAGTTTATAGGGGAGACACAGCCCCGCCATGGAGAGTCTCTAGTCTAATGGAGGAGGCAGCTCCCTCAGACACACACACACACACACACACACACACACACACACACACACGGACACGTAGACTTGATGTGGAGACTGGCTCTCTGGCATTCCTGGGCTGTATACATGGACTGGCTGCAGGTTGAGGAAGGCAACCCAGCTGTCCCTTCTCTCAGACTCTGAGATCCTACCCTGAACTCACAGCAGAGCCTGAGGATTCACTGCATGACTGGTCATCTAGATTTCCACCCACATCTGACCACCATAGCTATTCCCACACCCTCAGGATCCTCCAGCAGCCCCTCCACCACCACGGATCTGGTGGGAAGTCCTCCCTGGGGTCTGCCCTTGAATCGTTCTGCTGTAATTTCAGCTTCCTGTCTTGAAAACTTGGCTGAGCAGAGCTTCCTGGAGCTGGAGGGAAGAGGGGTAGGAGGCCTTCTCCTCTACTGCACTCCATGAGAATCATGATGCTCTCCCATGGGCCCTACCTGGGAGGACAAGAGGGAGTACTGGCAGGTACTGTCTCCTCTTTCACCACCCCACATACCCACCCTTCTCCAAAAGAAGCCATTACACACACACACACACACACACACACACACACCCCTTCAGGGGTTTCTCATCCCACCTGCCCCCTTCATCCCCAGCCTCATTAAGGAGGGCGGTTAACCTCAAACAACAGGCAAATTAAAGTCCTGAAGACAACACATAGGAGGAGCCCAGAGGGCAAATGGAAGGCAACATGCCCAGGCCTCCGAGTGATCCTGTGCCCACTCTCAGTTCCAGGGCTCCCTTTCCTCCCAGGGTCAGAAAAGGCCGGAAGTTGAGCTTGGTTGGGACAGAACGTGGCATCTCTGGGATTCTGGAATAGACACTCCCGGCAAAGATCCAGCACCATGTCCCACCTGTGTCAGTGCCTCGTTGGAAACAGTGCCTTTCCACAGAGCAGTGTCACCTCCAACAGCAAGCATGGCATACAAAGAGACCTGACACCTCGCGGCACAAGATCTCTGGCAAAGCTAATGACAATGAGGTCCATAAGGCTACGTGGTTCTACAGGAAGAAAGTGTGGGCTAAGACTAGGACTGGATTAAACCACAAAAAATAGACTTGTGCACAGACAGTGGTGGATTGTTCATCTGGGATGAATTCCCATCAGCAGTATACAGAAAAGACCATTTTAGGCCTAGCAATAGTTCATAGTTCTCTATTTTAATGTGTGTGAAAAAACAACCGGTCACCAGGCCGTGATTTCACAGATGTCATTGCTCAGAAATATTGATTTACGCATTCTATTTAACAAGCACTTTTCTAGAGCTTTCTATGCACCAGGCACTCTTCTAGCCGCTTTACAAATATTGACTCATTTAATCCTCATATAACCCAATGCTGTTAAGTACTATCATCCTCCCCATTTCACAAATGAGGAAACAAAGGCAAAGAGACGTCAAGGGACCTGCCCAAGTCATACAGCTAATAAGCAGCGGAGAAGCTGAGTTTAAGAAATGGGTTGATACCAAATCAGCCAGCTTGAAAAGTCCCATGCTAGAAAAGTTGTGATCGTGGTGTTCCACAGCTGAAACGTGTGAAGCACCAAATTCGAGGGCCAAAATTGTAATTTCATTTCCAATTTCTCATGTTCAGCTGTTGGTGAAGATTAACTTAAAAATAAAAGCATGTTTTCATTCATATCTCCAGCTGAATTCCAACCCTCCACTCACTCCCCTCACTTTCCTCTGCTCGATCCCAGCTGATAAGACCCCAGACAAGTGATTCATCCTCGTGTTTCCCCCCTACATCTTGTTTCCCAAAGCCCCCAACCCCCACCCTCAACCCCAACCCCATTCCTGCCAGGACCTGGGTCCTCACAATTAATATTCACATCCTTAGCTCTGCTTATAAATTCAAATCATTATTGAATGCTTACTACACATCCTGTACGGTACTCAGTGCTAGAAACAGAATAAAAGGGAGGGTGGGAGGAGAAGGGAGAGGGAGGGGAGAGGAGGGGGAGGGGTGAAGGACCAGGCTGCTCTTCTGTGAGTTCCCGCCAGGAGACATCCCCCATCTTCTACTGCTGAGGTCCTGTCCGCCCTCCCCCACTGCCTGTGCCCACTTGTAGGAATGGCCACGCACCTCTCAGACCTAGGGACACCTCTCAGACCTAGGGACACCTCTGGCTCTAGCCTGAGTCACCCAGGAGACCAGCCCTTTGATGTGTGGGTTCTGTCTGCCCCTTAGCCGGAGCCCCGCCCCCAGTCTCGGCTCCAGCTGGGGTGGGTGGGGCGTGCGCCGGAGAGGTGAGAGGGGGCAGGCGAGGGGGCCATGGAGCTCTGGGGAGAATGCCCCAGCCCCTGGAGGAGCAAACAGGGATTAGGGGACATGGCAGCGGGTGGCGCAGGAGCCTCCCCAGACACTTTCATCTCCCCACCTGGGTTGTGGCGCTGTCTCCACCTATCTGTCTGCTGGCTCTCCTCTGCCTGCAGGCCAACCCTCAACCTCCCCGCCCTGGGTGGGTTTCAGTCCCCTCCTCCCCGGCCCCCTCATTCCATTGCCTCCCCAGGACCCCGCCTCTCCCTAGCCCACCCCTCCCTCCTTCTCAACCCAGCTACTCCTGCCCTTCTTCTGCTGGAAGCTTGGCCCCAACTCCTCCTCACCCACAGCCTGGACGGGCAGGCAAGTCCCCTTCAGGTCTCTGCTGTGCCCTGAGGGCCACATCCAGTCATTAAGAAGGCTATTTCAGATCACTTCAGACTTTTCCATTTTGCCTTTCTTCCCCCAGGGCATTCAAATAAACACATCTTCTGACGCCAGGCACCTACCAGCCATAGCAAAAGGTGGACAGGGGCTGCAGGCAGCTTGCAGGTCGCTGGCTCGGTTCCTCACTCCAGGCACTCTCTGTCATTCCTCCAAGGTAGATGGGTGGGGGGAGGCGGTAAGAAAGGGGGAGGGGAAGTGCTGAGAGTGTCAGGCACTGCTCAGCGCCCACAGCGCCTCAGGCAGGCTGACCGGAAGTCCCATTTTAACTTTTAACGCAACAGAAAACAACACTTAATCCTCACAGCAAGTCCGCGAGGTAAGCACTATTACCATTCCCTTTTTACAGATAAAATGAGGCACAGAGAGGTTAACTTGCCAAGGTCACACAGCTAGGTGTGCAGGGCAGGATTTGGCCCCGCAGTCTGGCTCCCCACTCTCGCGATGTGACTTTTCTGTTTAAAAGCCCTTTACCTACAAAACCTGGCTGAGACTCCCCGAGCTCCGACTCTACCCTCCTTGGAGCCTGACACACCGAATCCCAGCTCTGCCAGCTCACTAGCTGTGTGTGACCTTGAGTGAGTCACGCCATCTTTCCAGGCCTCAGCTCCTTGTTGCAAAAATGGGGGATAATGATACCTATTTGCAGGCAGACTCAATGAGGTCACCTGGGTAAAATACCCACTAGGTGCCCGGCACTAGTAGGAGTTCTCAGATGGTGAGCTGAGGTGTTCTGGGTTATTGGGTGAGTGTGGAGGGGAGGGGTCTCTTGCCAGGGGTCAGGGTGGGGAGAGGGCTGTCACCCAGAGAAAAATGTGCTCTGGAGTGGCCTGGCCAGTTGCCAGCAGGGGGCCGCACTGGCACTCAACTCCCAGGTTAAAATGGGACCGGACCCCATCTCCCACCTGATCTCCCACCCACCCAGGCAGGGGCAGCCCTGTCTGGAGCCAGACCAGGACCTCATGCCTCCCGCCGGCCCCGAGTAGGCCCCAGAGCCAGGGCGCACTCCGCAAGATGCTGACTGGGGCTGCCAGGCCCTGCCCCTGGAGTAGAGGGCAGCTACCAGTCAGGACTGCCCCAGCCTCTGAGCGCATAGGCTGCTGTGGCCCCAGCACAGGGGCTGACATCTGTGTTAGGATGCAGAGGGGCCTGATCTCAGCCCAAGACAAGCTCATTCGCTCCTCCATGGCCTGATCTGAGCCAGATACAGAGCCTCCCCACGAAGGACTCGAGGCTTTCCAGGCGCTGAGGACCAAACCCAATTATTAATATTTCCCAAATACGATAAATAATAAGACAGAGTGAGAAAGAAGGGGCCTGGGATCCCAGGACCCGGCACACTTCCTGGACCACAGGTGATCCCCTCCATGTCCTCACCTGCAAAATGGGGAAACACTTCACTACCCTCCTGCCTGCACCCCAGGATTGCCACAGGCTCAAAAGGGGATCAGGTGTATGAATGTGTAAACTGTAAAGTGCTCACAAACTCAAGCAGTTCCTGTTTGAGATGTGTTGTGTCAGTCAGTTGCAAATTTATCAATTGGAGCAATCGCTACAGGAGCTGGCTGGGGTCAGCTGGAGCTTTCTGCACTCACCCAGCAGAGGCTGGCCCACTCTCAGCCCTGCAGAACCTTGATCTTCCACCAGGGAGGGCAGAGCCGACCTATCATCAGGATTTAATGCCAGATCTTCTATCCTCGGTCACACCCACCACCTCCCTCTTCCTTGAAGCGAGAGCCAGTCAGATGGGGATACAAATGGGGCAGAAATAGCATTTGGTTTGGGGACGCATCCCCGACCCTCTCATCTGATTTGAAGACAAGGCACAGGGCGTAAAGCAAGACACAGGGAAGCACAGCAGGTCCAAGGTGCTGGAAGCATCCAAGAGGGTGTGGCCTGGAACCTGCTTTCCACCCACCCACTTACCTCTGGGGTTCTGAGCCTGGTCTTTGAGGCTGCAGCCAAGCAGGCTACCTGGGAATGGGTGGGTCCCAAACTCCCCCCCCTCCGGGTTTCCATCCTCCTGAGCACCCACACCGTAGCCCCGAGCCCAGTACCTGGGGCCTGGAGGCGGATGTGAGGACAACCTGGTGGCTGCCTCCATCACCCACTGGTCTTGCACCGCTCCCTGTGCTGAGGGGGACTGGGATGGAGTCGAGACTATGATTTTCTGGATCTGGGGAGGCAGGGAGCCAGACGTTAAGGCTGGGCCCCTGGCTGGCGCACCTCCCATCCCCCACTGCTGAGGGCCCTGCTTCCCCCTCAAATGCTCAGAGAGGGGGACTCCCTTCATGGCCCTGTGGGCTGCTGGGAGGGCACTGTCCCAAAATCTTAGCAGGAGACTGAGGCAGAAAAAGGAAGAAGGAATAAACTAAACAGGGACTCTCACGGGGCTTGGCTCCAGGGTCCCAGAGAGGCCCCACCACTAGTCAAAATAAATGCCAGAGGCCTCAAGTGCCCAGTTTCAGGGCGAAGTTTCCTGCATCCCCGTAGCCTTCAGGAAGCTTCCCAGGGCTTCCCAGCTCAATTCCATCTGTCCTCTCTGTACCCTCCAGCTCTGGTGTCCTCCCTCCTTCCCACTTCCCCCTTTCTTCTTTCTTTTCTTTCTTCTTTTTCTTTCATTTATTCAAAGAATGGAGTGGCTCCTTCCAGGCCGGCCTCAGGAAGCGCTGGGCATCTCGTGGTTCGTGTCCGACTGGGAATTGTGTTCTCGTTTTGCTGTGTGGATCCAGCTCCCCGGGTTTCCAGTGTGTTTCGTCTCCCTCATTAAACTGAAGGGTCTGCAGGCCAGGGCTGCTCCTCCCCACTCAGATTGGGGCTCCCCAGAGCAAACCCTGTGTGTCCTGCTCAGACGGCCACCCCCAGGGCAGGGTGGCAGGAGGACCTGTCCCTCCCTGCAGCAGAGGTGTGCTTGGACAAGTCTGTCTGGGGTGAACATGCCAACCTCAGCCCAAATCCCCAATTTCTAAAGGCAGAAAATTCCCTCACTCCTCCAGGCTTCTCCCCAGCCAAGAACCTCAGACTGGAGGCCCTGCCAAGTTGGCAGAGCTGGGAGAACAGGCCACAGTTCCTGGGGTAGGGGAGACGGTGAGAACCAGGGAGCCGGATATTAGAACCAGGAGAAGCCTTCACAGGTGAGGAGTTAAGGCTCAGAGAGGCAGGGGCCAACAGGGCTGGAGCCAGTGCCCTGGCCCCTGGAACCTCCTCTGTGACCCGCAGCCACACACAGCGGGGACTTAGCCATTGATGCTGGACAATGAGGCTCATTCCCACTGCCACTCTGGGCCTTGGGATGGGAGGGCGAGAAGGAGGCCACTCTTCCTCTACGCCTCCTCTGTACCCAGGCCTCAGAGATAGGGGCCACCCTGCCCCTCCTTGCTGAGCCACCACCTCCACCTGGACTCTGGGGATCCTCTTCCTGCCAGCAAAGGGAGGGAAGAGTGTTCCCAGGTGCCTCCGGAATTGGGGAGTGGTCCTGGCACTTTGTCCCCAAAGCGTGGCTGAGCAGGGAGGGGGAAAGAAGGAGAAAGGGGAGGGAGGGGCCAGGGAGGAAAAGACAGATGAGGGAGGGAGGAGAGTGGGGAGAAGACGCCGGGCGTGCACGCGCACTCACACACAGGCACATAGCCTCGTGCCTGTTTGCCCCCTCCTGCTCTCGCTCATGTGTACATGGATTCGTGTGTGCAGATATCCTCTCACCATCAGAGACCCCAGCCAATTCATACACCCACAGGCACACACCCTCAGGACTCACAGGCTGACACGATCACTCTTGCTCATGCACATTCAGGAAGAAGCTCACACGGTTGTGTGCACGCTCCTAACCACACCCTCTCACACACTTGCACAGCCACGAACCTTCGCTCACATGCACGCTGAGCATGCCCACACACACCGCGCGCATCCCCACAGCCTCTCACACGCGCATACGCACTTCCACACATGCACATGTGCACACTCACACACAGTCACACCTCCTTGGGCTGCCGGGACAAGCCTCCTGTGCCCCAGGTCTGGCCAGCGCAGAAGGTGCACCCCCAGCCTGAGCACCTGATCCCTCAAGCATCCCCCAGGCCTGGCCTCTCCTGGGGCCTGTCCAAAAACGTCCAATATTGGGGTCCCTGCTGTAGCCCCTCAATTCCACCCAGTGGGCACCCATCTTTGCCTAAAACCTAGAACTGGTCCGAACCACCCAGGCCTGAGGGACATGAGTCCTGCCTGCTCCCCACTGTGTGGAGCCTGGACCCCCACGGGGCCCCAGTCCCCCAGCCCAACCATCTCCCCCTCCGCTTCCAGGAGGGGCCCTGGAGAAAGCACCTAGATATACCTGTGCCTCTGTGTCCTCATCTATAAAAAGGATGTGGTCATCTCATTCCACGCCCATGACTGGAGTTCATGAGGCTCCACGTGACTGGGGAAGGGCACTGTCAGCCTGAAAACATCGTGTCCAGCCTGGGAGTTAGTCATGTCTTTCCCATTATCACCCCTCTTCACAGTGTCCTTGGGAGCAGGCCCAGGGAGGCCACATCCAAACTGAAGCATCACGGAAGGGCTCAAACTAGCTCTCTCAGCCCTGGGGGTCCATCCACATCCAGACCACTCACCGCCCAAAGCTGTCTCCTCCGGGCCAGTCTCTACAAGAGCCTGGAAGTAGGAGGGAGGGGAGTTCGAGCCCCTCCTCTGGTTGGGATGAAATTCCTGCACCTGACTGGGGGATACTGCTAGAGGTGCCTGGGCCCCAGCAGGGGTCACAGGCCAGCCCACTGCCTTAGGAGAGGAAAGATTTGTAGGGTTCTTGATCCCTTATTCCCCATATCAGACCACAGAGAGGCTCCTGGGAAGACCCCTTTTCTCTTGGGAAAGAGAATGGACATGGCACCACGGACCATAGGCCCATAAAGGAGGCCCCCCGGTGGGAGGTCAGGCTGGCCAGAAAAACCAGACCTGGGAAGGGCCCAAAGGCAGTCCAGGGAGGAGCGGGAGGTGCTGAGGCTGTGCCTAGCCCGGAGGGCACCAACCAGGGAGGAGGCAACAGCCTGGAGCTGGCTCAGCTGGCTCAGCTTGCTGCCTACGGGCAGCCCCAGGGTCAATCTCAACAGGACGGGGGACAGGATGGAGACGAGGGTAGAGGCACAAGTCAGCTTTCACTGTGTGCAGGTGTTGCAGATCACATTAAAAGGAAGAGAAAGAAAAGGAGAGAGACAGAGACAGAGCTTGATAGAGACGGAGAGAAGATAAGGTCATAGAAAGACAGAAAAGTCCACAGTTAGACTGAGGACAGACAGAAGGAAAGAAACTGCAGCCTGGCGACCAGTCTGGAGCTGGTCCTGACCTAGGCAGAGCATCAGAGAGACACAGAGAGCCAGGGAAGCAGAAACAGAGGCAAGGAAGAGATGGAGAGAGAGAGAGGATAGAGAGGAGAGAGAGGAGAGAGAGGAGAGAGAGGAGAGAGAGAGAGAGAGAGAGAGACTGTAGAGAGATAAAGGCGAGATGGATCCAGAGCAGGGAAGGGAGCGAGGGCGAGAGGCAGCCTGAGAGGCTCTAATTATGGACGGGTGGAGGGTGGAAGCAAAGGGCAGCCTGTTTGAAGTCTGTGGTGAGAGGCATCAAAGAGAGAGGAGGGAAGCCAGCAGGGCAAGGGGAGACACAGGAGGGGCCACCCTTTGCTCAGGCCCACCTGGACCTCTCAGTTCCCACCCCACCCTGCCCCAGCCCCCAGCCCTCCTCGACCCAGCTGCTCAGGACTGGCCAGGGGTCTGAGCCACCTAGGCACAGACAGGCCTGGGACTCAGGGTTGGGCCCCCATCCCACTGCCCTCTCAGCATCCCCAGGGGTATGGCAGGCTCCTGGCCTCAGGGACGGCTCAGCTTGGGGGTGTGGGTGGGCTTCCCTGTTGGTGCCTCTGGCTACAACCTCCTTGTCTCCCAGCAAATTCGTCCTAGCATCACTCAGCCCCCACTTTGGGGTCCTGTGATGGGCTCCAAACAGCTCCAGCTTAGCTTCAGCATTCCAGCACCAGTCCTCCTGATGTGTCCTTCTTAGGACCCAGAAAACTCCAGCTCTCAGAGTTCCAAGTCCCACCCAGTTAGGGGATTCCAGACTCTTTTGGCTACAAGGGATGTCCCAAGATGACCTCTAGCCACCCCCTGCCTCAGGTCAGTCAGCAGGTCAACTCTTCTGGTGTCACCACGCCTTCTGCAAAGAATTTGTCTTTACGTCCCTCTACCCATTCCAGAGTTCTACACCCCTCTAGGCCAGAAAGTCCTTCTGGCGGTCTTGCCCGAATCCTGCATGCTGCCTCTTCTTTCAGAGAAAGCCCAGTGGGCCTCTGCACAATGGCCCTAGAAATACTTGCAGGTCCTCACAAGGCCCCACCCCTTGTCCTCAAGCCTTCTCCTTCTCTGGGGGCCTCACTTACGTTTCCTTGATGTGTCCTTCTAGCTGCCATTCCTTAAACCCATTTCCCCCAGCTGGAGCTGACAGGGAGGTGGGGAGTCTCAGAAATCACAGGTGGGAGGAGGCAGAGACCAGGAATTCCGATTTTTCGCCCTCCTTAATGGGTAATACTGAGCACCTTCTTTAACCTTCCTGAGCCTCAGTTTCCTCGTCTGTAAAATGGAGAAAATTCTCCCTACCTTGAAAGGATATTGTGCGAATTTAATGTGATGATGTTGGTGAGGTACTGGGCCTCCAGCAGGCACTCAGGGCATGAAAAGTGGGCCATTCGGAGTCCCCCTGGGAAGATTTTCCCCAAGAAAAGGGCTAAAGAGAGTCCTTTTGGAGCCAAGAATAGCCCTGGCACGTGGGGAGGGACAGAGAAATGACTCCAAAGCCCAGCCCATCCACTGCCCCACACCAACCACAGCCCCGCCGGCACCCAGTCCCCACGTGCCCTGTCACAGCTTCCCTTTGGCCGCTGTCCTTTGGAGGACCAGGTCCGAGGGTTTTGCTAGCGTCCACCCTCTGTCGTCAGGGCCGCGTGGATGCTGTCCATTTCCCGCCAGCATCACACCCCCCGGCCGGTGCAAAGCTGGTCTCTGTCCCCCCAACGCTGTCTAAATTTCAGGGGAACCTGAAGGAACGGCCCCAGACCATCAGGTCCCACCCCTTTTCGTGACCCTAGGGAAGGAGCGAGGCCACGGGGGGGGGGGGGGCAGGAGAGTCACGCCGCTCTGCACTCCGTACCCGAGGAGGAGGGCACGCCGCCCTGACCAGCATGGGGGGAAGGGAGATGCCAGCAGCCGGGGAGGACAGTGGGAGCTGGACTCCCGAGACGCGCCCAGCCTGTGTGGGCGACTGGCTGTCGCAGTGCTCAGGCCCTCAGACTTCTCAGGGGAGATGGCTCCTCGGCCTTTTGACTAAGATCCAGGGCAGACTTCATAGGTGAAAGCCAAAACCAACCCCTGAATGTGACAGGAATCAGGCTGCAATCAGCCAGCGTCTTCTAGACTGTTCCATAACACGCTTTCTCTCCCTCAGTCCCGACAATTGTGAGCTGACCATTCCCTATGTATGGCCTGTCTTCTCAGGCTCCCCCAGGCTCACAAATCGCTGCCACAAATCCACTCACTCTCTCATCCATCACCCCCTCCATCCATCCATCCATCCATCCATTCCTTCTTCCTTCCACCTAGCCATCTTTCCATCCATCCATCCATCCACCTTCTAATCTATCCATTCAACCACCATCGATCCGTTTACCTAAATACTCACCCACTCACCCATCCACACACCCTCTTGTACATCTCTATCCACCCCTCACTACTATGTGTCCACCTCCCCACATTGGTCATCTCTTACACCAGGTCCCTTACCTCCATGTCTCTCCCAGTCATTGGGAGACCCCAGCCTCCTTAGTGACAGCACGTTCCCATGGACGGGATGGGGCCGGCGCCTCACGGCCTCCACCAAGGATCAAACCAAGGGAGACAGGCCCGACCTGCAGCAGGAGGGGACGAAACCTATAGAATAACGTTTTGATATGGAGGAGTCTCTAGGAACAAAGTCTATCCCAACCCGTTTGGTAGGAAGAGAAGGGAGTTTCCATACGTAGCCCCCCAAAGCGTGGGATGGACTGCAAGAACTGTGCGTGGAATGGGGCCCTGGTTGCTTAAGGATGGGGTGTGACTCAGGGAGGGGCCAGGTCATCTCACCCAATTCCCCCTGGCCTGTCTCCATTCCAGTTTCCCAAGACTGCAGACTCTTCAGGGGTGGAAGGATGGGGTACTGAGGGGGCAGAGGCCCAGCCATAGGAATTATGAGGGTCTCTCTTGATGCTTACAGAGTAGGACCCTGGGTTCCAGCCTGGCTCTATTGCTCACCAGTTGTGTGGCTTTGTGTAAATCCTTCAACTCCTCAGAGCCTCAGTCTAAACACTTCTGCAATGGGAAAGTAGCAATACCTGCCCTATCTGCTGAGAAAATCCAGTGAGAGTAAACATGAAAGAACTTTGAGAATCATTTCTAGTTTGGCACAAAGAAAGTGCTGGGGGTAGAGCCTCCGAGTCATGAGACAGCGACTCCAGTCATTTGCCCTGATGGAAATGAAGGCGCAGGTAGCCTCCAGAGCCACAAAGAACAACCTAGACCCAAAGTCATTCCCAAGTCTCCTCCATGAGTTCCTCTGACCCTCTGCTGAGACAGACAGCTTCTCCCTCTAGTGTGGGCTGAGCCGTCACTCCTCTCTTGTTGTCCGTGCTCACTGGCCTGGTCTCATCCTCTCCCAGGAATGCAAAGAGAAAGAATGGAAGTTCAGAACTGCCGTCAGCTGTGGGGGAGGGGTGCAAGGACCAGGAATGAGAGATTCAAAGACAGGGGTGCCAGCACGGATGTGGGATCACCAAGCACATGTTGGAGTGCCCAAGGGGAGACCTAGCTAGCCCTGTCCGGCCCGCAGTGGAAGGTGTGTGCCCAGGGTCCTCTTCTCAGTGGACCGCACCTCTGCCTCCATGGTGCTGGGGGCAGGAGATGCACACACGCACACACACATGCACACACGCGCACACACATGCACACACGTTCACGCACACGCACACACATGCACACATACACGCACGTACACGCACACGCACACACACGCGCACACATGCACGCACATACACGCACGCACACATACACACACATGCACACGTGCACGCACACACGCACGCGCGCGCACACCCACACCCACACACATGCACACATGCACACATGCACATACATACACGCACACATGCACACACACGCACGTGCGCGCGCACACACACACACACACACACACACACACTACAGGGCTGGAGAGGCTGTGGTGAGGACAACGCCCCTGGGCTCTGAGGTGTTGTTGGTGCCAGCCGGTGGGCTGGCATGAGGTGGGGAGAGGGCGGCGCGGGCAGCTAATCCCCCCAGCGTCTCCCAGACGCCCACAGAGACCAGGGTGAGCTCTTTGTCTGAGCAGAGACGACAGAGGGGCGGCGGGCAGGCGGGCAGGCTCTGCTTTCTCTCCCCAGCCTCCCGCCCCAGGGCAGGTAGAAGCCTGCCAGCCCGTGGGGATGGTAGGTAGGTCGGTTGGTCGGAGGGAGTGGGGGTGAGAGGATTAGAGGAGAGACAGAGGCGTACAACTCGTAGGGTTCCTGCCCTCAGGCCTGGGGGCCTGTGGCTTTGGGGTGGGGGGTCTGCAGAAGGGCAACTGGGCATGACCCTCAGCAGGAGCAGACCTTGTTTGCAGTGGGTGGCTGGGAGCCCAGCTGCACATTCACATACCGGGTCACACCCAGAATGACAGTCTACACACACACACACGCGCGCGCGCACACACACACACAGCCACAGCCCAAACTCTGCATCCACACGTGTGTTTACTCGCAGCCTCACACACACAGGCCAACATCCAGGGGGATAATTACGCCAGCCTGGAAGATCACAGTTGTACGGTTTAAAGCAGTTCCAGGCCCTCATCTACCACCATACTCACAGGCTGCCCCTCAGAAACATCACCATGGGGTCACACGCTGTCCTATTCACCCACCAGGGAGCAAGGCCACGGTCACCCGTGGGTCCTCTCACTCACAGACTCCACCAGAGCACAGCGACACAGCCGGCCCACGGTGCAGGGTGCGGGCCCACCGGCCCCGTCACAGCTCTCAGTGAGTGCCCACCGCCCAGAAGCACGTGGCGCTGAGGCCAACCCCGTGTGCCCCTTCCACACCTGAACGCACCGTGCGGCACCACACGGTTACCTCTCTCTGTGCCTGTTTCTTGTTCTCCTACACAATATACCTGTCCCCAACCCTCCCACCTCTTCCAAACATCGATGTCCAAACGTGTCATTAACCTTAGAAAGAACAGAAAGGGCACTGCCTTCCTACTCCTTGAATTCTGCCCCCTGCCCACCTCGCCTAAGAATAGGCCCCTAGACCTTGAGGCCAGGGTCCAGGCCTGCCCTCCAATACCTGAAGGAGCCCTCTGGCCTACAGAGACACAACCTGCGGGTGGCAGTGAGACCTCAGTGGCTCGGGCTGGCATCACCGCTGACACCCCCAGCTACAGAGATGAGCAGGGTCACATTTACCCCCCGCCCGACCCCACTCCCTGCCCTGCAGCCCATAAGCCCAGCATTGGCAAGCTGAGTACCACTGTGGCCAGCGCATCCAAGGATGAAAGGCCTCTGGCTCCTCCAGAAACCAGGGCTAAATATATCCCTCGCCAGCTTGCTGGTGCCTAACTGGAACCAGCTGGGCAAGACCCACCCTTCAGCCTGCAGGACAGGCTACGGCCGGTCAGACGATGGACAGATCGGCAGCAGCAGGCAGTGGCCTGGGAGCCATGGCTGACAGAGCAGTGCGAGCCATGGAATGGCGCCTGCAAGAAGACCGGAAAGAAAGCCTTTAGCACCCCTCTCCCCCACCCATCGTCAAAGAGACGGAGATGCCCCCTAAGAGGAGGCCGCAGAAGACCGAGCCTGACATGATAAATGGGCTACTTTGGAGCCTCAGTTTTCCTCTCTGTAACACAGGGGTAAAGGGCACAGACCTCATAGTGTTATTATTATACAGAGTAAATGAATTAAGACAGGTGATGTCCTGGGACTGTCTCTGGCACACTGTAAGTACTCAGTAAGGGCTGGTCATTATTAAGAACATTCTGGGTACCCCTCCCAGAGGGTGACACCGTGCTAAAGTTGCTGGGGTTGTACAGTCTTCTGCACACACAGCGATAGAGGCCCAGGGCTAGCAGCCTCAGATCATCAGGGCTGGGGGTACCAAAGGGATGGGCCAGCCCCAGGCACAGCAGTGAGGGGCCCAGCGTGGGGCCTAATAAGCCAAGACACGCCCCCAGCCCACCCTGCCCCAGGCCTGGCCACGTCCTTGCTCCCCTCCCCCGCCAAGACTCCGCCCCAGGCTGTGGTCTGCACTGTGGCTGCAGCTCCCACGCTGCGGCCCAGTATAGCGGCTCCAGCCATGGCCCCAGGACAGCCCACTCTCCGGCCCAGTCCAGAGGCCTGAAATAGGAAGGAAGAGGGGCCTAAAAATAGCCCTAATTACAGAGGGGCCCAAGGGGGTGGGGGGCGGCGGCTCCTCTCTGGCTCCTGGGCACTGCCACAGCCGGCTCAGGATCCTGCTCAGGCCCTGGGGAAGGGACCCCACCCTAGGCCTCCTGTCCCCAGCCCACAGCAGGCCTCCCAGTGGGACAGGGAGTGAGGGGGTGGGGCAGGGGGATGGGCCAGTAGGGGAGCTTACTCCAAGTTAGGACCAACATAGTCCCCTTCTCTGCCTCTAGGGCTGCAACAACCCAGTGGCTCCACTGCCCTACATGAGGGTCACTGAACAGCTCCTGGTCTGAGAGTGGCCATGGAGGGCACTGCCCTCACTCAGGCTGCAACCCCTGGTCCTGGCCCCAGCCCCTTCCAGGAAGCCTGCCTTGACTACCTTCACCTAGCTCTGGCTCAACAGTAGTAGGCGCTCCCAGAAGCTGCACCTCAGTCTCTCCCATTCGACTGGCTCCTGGGGAAGGGTTGTGTTTCCCCATCAGTCTGGGGGCTTCCACAGGAGAGAGGGGCTGCCTCTTCCACATTTCAGCCTCTTTCAAGGAGAGAACCTGGTCCCATGGTAGCCAAGTCACTTCATTCCTCTTGGTTTCGGTCTCTTCCTTTGTGAAGTGGGGATCAAACCATGGTGTCCAGGGGTACGTGCTGTAATGTATGTGAACACCCTTTTGCAAGGTGTTGCCTTGAGGGGATATTTGAGCATCTGCAGGGAGCTGGGAGCTCCTGCCCATATTTTGCTGCTTGTTTTCCTCCATGTTTAAAGTCCCAGGAAGGCATTGGGCAGGGTGTGGGTGTTGTGAAGGGTTAAAGGTGGTTAATCATCCTGGGCTTGTGGGAGGGGGTTACACACCACCACCACCTCCCCCCCCCCCCCCCCCCCCCCCCCCCCCCCCCCCCGCCCCGCACAGATGGGACACATGATACACTGATGCCATCTGGTGGCTACAAGTAGCAGTGCCCGTGGCCTGGTAGAGAGGAAAGAGAGAGGAAAGGGGGAAAGGTCTGTAAAAGGAAAGGAGGGAGACAGAGAAAAAGGCATGATGGAGAGAGGAGGAGAGGAGAGAAGGGCCCGGGGGCTCACAGCAAGAAGGGTGATGCTGAAGGCCAGGCCCTCTCACGTGGTGCCGCCGGCCCAGCCAGGCTGGAGCCCCAGGCCAAGAACATTGATCTATAGCCTCTCGAACGCTTTCAGAGACTTTCAGAGGCCATAGCCCACCCTACCACACCCCAGCCCCCCAGCACCTGAGTCTGAGCCATGAGGCCTGAAGGCCAGGAAGCCAAGATCCAGCAGGTCAACCTTGCTCTTAGTCCATGGGGTCCCCCAAGCCCTCAGGCCCAGGGTCGGGGTAAAATAGTCTCTGTGAGCATTGCAACTTGTTCCCTGGAAAAGATTGGCCATAGCTTGATATGTGTGAAGGCAAAGATACTTCTGCACAGGTCGCCCCTAGCACACGCCCTGCAGGCTCCATGGTGGACATCTGTGACATGCACCTGTGTTATGTAGATGGCTTGGGCCAGGTAGGTGGGGTGTTTGGGGGCCCTCACCTCACCCTCTTCCCGACTTCCTCTCAGGGGTGGGAGGCAGAGGGTGAACTTGTTTACCACTTCTGCTCCAGGCAGTGGTGATGAGCTCAGACTGGCCCATTGCCCTCCACAGGCAGGGCCTGGCCTGAGTCATGGGGGTCAGATGACTGTGGAGGCTAAATGGGTCCCATCCTACAGCTCCTGGGAGCTGTGGGACACCCCACCCTTCCCCAGATGGTGGGCCGCCCTTCCAAAGCAGTCAGGCACTCCCAGGCAAACAGGGCACAGGGAGGGTCCCCAGGTTCAGGCCACTACCAGCCCCTCCCCTGACCAGAGAACAGCCGGGCCTATGCCACCCCTCCATCTCAGCCCAGCCAGGCCCTGTCCCATGAGCACCCATCCAGCCGCACTCTCTGCCCTCTGGGGCATCCTAGTTCAGGCCATCTCCCAGAATGCCAAGCGTGTCTTCAGTCATATGCAAGGACCCAAATACATTGTGGAAATAAATGAAACACTGAGAAACTGGTTGTTGGAGATTATGCTACTTCTCCCGGGGCTTCAGTTGGCTCCACCATAAAATGAAGAGGAGGATCAATGTTCTCCAAGGCACTTCCCAACTGACCTCTGTGGTCGGCCTTCAGTGCGTGTTCTTAGGGCTGCAGCTGATGAAGAGAACCCTTGCCGCTGCCCCCAGCAGACCTACAGGTCTCAGGATTATCTGCCGATCAGAAGACCCACCCTTGACCCCCTAGGACAGTTGAGTAACCAAGGTCAGCTCCAGACACAAAGCAATAATCCCACCTTTGTGGTGTATTATTTTTGTCTTTTAAGGTCTCTTCTGGTACTGTGGGACATTTGACTTCCATTCAATATGAATTCTTCCTGGATTTAAATCCCCCACTTATTTGAGTTCTGCCAAAGCGAGGGCTCCCATGGGACTGACCCCTGTAAAGGGCCAGCTCACAGCCCATCCACTCCCCTGCTGCTCCAGAGCCATTTCCCCAGTGACACACAAGGCCTTCCACTGCTGGCTGGGTTTGGATGTGTCTGGTCCTGCCTCCCTATAACGGGACCCCTGGATCCCTTAGTCAAGACTGGAGCCCTTCGTTCTTGGCACCCCCTCACCTCCCAGCTCCCCACCCTTCTCCCCCAAATGTGGCACAGACCTGTACACACAGGCAGGCTCAGTTCAGGTCCTGTCACTAGACTCACCGGCAGCTTTGGAAAGACCAGTTCCCCACTGTGGGCACCACTGTCCCCATCTGTACAAAGAAGGGATTGGACACGATGGCCCCAGAGGGCCCTCTGGGCCTGAAGCTCTTGGGTTTTACAGCTTACCAACAGAGACATCTGTTTTTCTTGCAAAACAAAACAAGACCTGGGGAAGGAATAAGGTGAGCGCTCCCTCCCCTTGCTGCCCTCCCACCCGGCCCCAAGCTGGCACTGACTCTTTCCCATCGCTCCTTTGGCACTGCCCACTTCCTCCCTGCCACCCTCTGGCTTCACTGATCCCCCACACTCCGCCTCACCTCCTCCCTGCCCCCGGTGGCCTCCTGCTTCAAGCCCCGACAGTGCCCACGCCCCCCCGCCCCATCCGCTCCTCTGATCTCCAGCCCTGGCAGCCCCTCTCTCCAGCTTGGCACTGCATCTTTCAGCCTGTTTCTGTCTGCCAAGCCTGGGCATCGCCCACTCTCCGTGCCTGGGCACCGGGGTTTGGTTTTGCCTCCTCAAACCTTCAAGCCTCAACATTGTCCTCGCCCACCTGCCCCCTGGGCGCCAGAGACTCACTGACTCCTGTCAAAGTCAGCAGGGTCAACTCCCTGCCTCAGGGCTGATCCACACCTCCAGCAGCTCTGACTGGGGGGCGGGGGTGCTGTCACCCCTTTGGATCCTCCAACAAGTCTCTCCCAAGGTGACAACTCTATTTACATTCTGGTGAGAGACAGGTCAGTGTCACTGTATCATCATCAACATCAAAGATCCCGGATGCTCCCTCATGAGTCCCAGAAGCAGGACTCATGTGGCCCAGACAGCAATGGAAAAGCTCCAGGAAGACGACTGGCTGCTAACGGAGTTCAGGGCCCTCTTGTTAGGACTCTTAGCAGGAAAGCTGAAAGCAGACCCGCTGCCTGTCAGCCCAAAGCACTGGTGGGTGCTCTCCTACCCCAGGGCAACCCAGCTTCTGCCCCCGGCCCCTCCTTCACTCGGGACTAACTGCTTCATTTCATGGACTTGACCCATCTCTCTGTCTTAAAACCCCTCTTCCTCAAGGTTTTTCATATTTCTCTTCTGGTCTTTTTTCCCCCAAAGGGTATTAATTATATCAGGCATGTGTATATAATAGTACAGGAAACCTGAATGCCCACTACCCAGCTTAAGAAATGAATTATTTCAGAGAAAATTGAAGCTACCTGTGTCCCCTCCCTCATCCTCTCCCCGATCCCAGAGGTAAGCTGTCTCCTGAATTTCTCAGTTATTCCCATGGGTATTTTATAGGTTCACTACATGTGCATGTATCCATCTATAATATGGATATATGTTCTTTATGTTTTTAATCTCTACATAGGTAGAATCATACTATAGGTATTCTGCTGCAACTTGCTCTTTTTGCTTAACGTTTTAAAAGTTTTATCTGCACTTATCAATACGTGTACTTTAATTCATTCCTTTTCACTGCTGTGTAGTATTCCAGTGTCACAATTGATCCGTTAATGGACATTTAGATAACTTTTTACCTTGTTTTAAGTTGTGAGAGTAATGCATGTACATATTGTCACTGTAACATATTAAAATACTATGGGATATGAAATGGATGATGGAACTCTCCCTTTGCCTACTGCCCATCTTAGAAGTAACCACCACCACCCACCTCTGTGAATTCTACCAGTCCCTCTTCTAGGCACTGATGTATACGTGATGATCATATACATACGTATCTTCGGAAGCATCTCTCACCTTGATGTCTGCACGTCTCCTCTCTCCTTCTAATTTCTCCTATTTAGTCTCTTTCACCCTACCCTCTGTCTATCATCTGCCTCTTAAATACTGAGGCTGCTCAGATCTGCAGCTTCAGCCTTTTTTTCTCAATTTCCCTGGGCTAGCTTGGTCTCCCCTAGCTTCATCGACCCAGTACACTGACCTTAAAGCTCCATGACCTTGTCCCCTGAGCTCCAAGCACCTCTTGGTCCACTCCTTGGATGGTCACAGACCTTTCAAACTGTCACACTGTCAAAATGGACCCTTACCAGGTCTTCCATGCCCCCCACCCCCTGAGCCTTCCTCTGTCCTTCTTGCACATTTCAGACCTGCTGACACTCTCTGCAGAGACATTGAGGCAGCCCTCTTCTCCCTGGCCCTAGGCCCGTTGTGTCTCCTCTAGACTATCACTATTACCTCCTAAAAGGCTTCCCTGTCTCCAGCTCCTTGGTTCAGCACTTCCTCCTCATCACCTTGTTGAGAGGAGGAGGATTTGGGAACCCATGAAGGGAAAAAGAAACAAAATCCCACAGAACCCCCTTGTTCTAAAACCTTCAGTGGCTCCCCCATGTCTGCTGGATAAAATCCACACCCCCCCAGCCTGGCACCCAAGGCCTGGCTCTTCCCTCCCCAGTTCCCAAGCGGCCTGCACAGCATCTCACTGAGCTCAGCATCCCTCTGGGAGCTCCGTCAGCACAGGTGTTCCACACGGTGGTCAGGGAGCAGCACGGGGGTCAGTCCTGAGCCTTAAGCCCAGCCCAGCCAGCCAAGTGACCCAACCCGTGTCCATGTAGCTGGCTCCAGAGTCCTCCCGACATGAGAAACAGACTATTTCTGCAGACAGTGGGATCTGGAAACTCCACTTGGTAGACAAAGGACAGTGCATTATAATTATATTTTCAATTAGCTGTTCACTTTTCTCCCACACTCACTAACCAAGATCCAGGAAGAAATGGTTGATTTTCGTCATGAGTTTCTCTCCCACTAATGGGGTCACACTCTGGGTGCCTTGATTGCACATGGGCCCTGGGAGAAGCCAGCACTCAGGAGAGACGTCATCATTGCCACATTTGAGGCAGGGGCAGGACCGGAACCCACATCCCCCAGCAAGGGGGTGCCTCACACCCCTGGCTTGGCCCTCAGGCCTAAAGTTTTTGAGCCCTACCTGTGAGGTCTAGCACACTGAGCCTTGTGGAAGAGACCTGGCTGCAGGGAGCTCCTAGCCTGGATGGAGTGATCAGTTCCTATCCCTGGGAAACTCACAACCCAATGGCAAAATATCGAGGAAGGCCCAGAATGACTTTCCTTAATCTGAGCTTTCCTGTAAAATATGGATCAGTGTTATTGTTTAATTATATTATGGATAGCAATAATCATTGTTATCATCTGTTAAATGCCTACAATGTGCCAGATGCTGCCCAAAGTTCTTCGTGCATTATCTCACTTAAATGTTTCAACAGCCTTTGAAGTGAGTATATTACTATCTCCATCTTCTGGATGAAATAAATGAAGTCCATCGCTTCTCGGCCTTTTGGCTAAGATCAAGTGAAATAAATGAAGTCCAAAAAGTGTGATGTCACCCAGATGGTAAATGGTGGGGTCAGAATTTGAACCCAGAGTCTTAATCTTAGCGGCTGTGTTATGCTTCCCTTCTACTCTTGACTCAGATCGTTCTGGTGGACAAATACTACCCCCCACTGTACACGTCAGTCTTTCCTTACAGAGACTAATTGCAAAAAGGACCTTCATGGGTGAGTGCCAGGACCCTATGGAGAAAGATGACAGAAAAAGAAGGGAGACAGGGTAAGTAGCTCCCAGGGCCCTAGGCCTAGCCAGGATTCCTTTGCAGGGGGGTGCTTGATGATGGTTAGGACTCAGAGAATTTCTTTCTGAAACTGGGCGATATGTTCAGGCCCATGCAGACATACTCCAGGCATAACTAAGGGGCTAGAAATGCCAAAAGCAAGGCCCAGTCGACCGCCTACTGTAGGTAGAGATGTGCCCACAACCTCTGAGCACAGAGAGCAAGAGCTCTGTATGCTCCATCTACGGGTGTAGAGACTCACGTGTCCAAACTCAAATTGTTCTGTCTGGGACAAGCGTCTGAAGTGTACCCACACTGTAAATGTAGGTAAAGGGGTCCACAATTATGTTTTATTTCCCCCCAAATGCCCCTGCCACGGCACTTTCAACCCCGTATTAAATTGTTATTATATGCTTGTCTGTTTCCTTCATCTCTGTTTTCGGACAATTCTCATGATGTAAGGTGCTCCGTAGATCCAGAATCAGTGAGTAAATGCATGAATGTAACCTCAAAGATCTGGGGGCGGAGTTGCCTTTTTCAGAGGTCTTAAGCCATGGCAGCTAGGAGGAGCCAGTAACATGGTGCAAACACTGCTGCCCCAATCACACGCTCCGGGCCACTTTTATGCACCAGCCTCCCGTTGCACCGGAAGGGAGGACCGCGCTGCCCGCCCCAAGAGGCTCCCCTCCCCACCGGCCTGATGGCCCAGGCCCTCCTGTCCCTCTACCAAGGGACAGGCCGTGGAGTCCACAACCCAGCTCTTGGCCCCGCCTAGATCCGCCAACTGCGCGTTGTGGGAGGGGAGTGCAGGAGAAGCTTCCACGTGGGGGCGCTGAGAGGGCGCGGGAAGGACGGCAGCAGGGCCGGGTACAGCTGGGGCGGTGTAACCCAGCTCGTCAGCCAGACGGCTGCCCCCTCGGCCGCAGGGTCCCCGCGAGGCAGCGAGAGCCCTCCCTGCACCCCTTCCCAGCTCCCCTTCTTTCTCCTTGCTGCCCCCGCCATCCCCTCTCACTCCCGTTTGCGTTTCCCAGTCAAGGGGAGCGAACACGCGGGTGGGAGAAAGACTGGGCTCGAATCCCGACGTGGCCACTTCACAGCTCCCCCAAGGCGCGCAGCTTCCCCACGCCGGGCGGGGACACGGGCCAACCACCCCACCGACTGCGGGCAGAGGAGGCGCTCAGGAAACGTCAGCTTCCTGCCTGCATCCCGCCCTCGGCTCTTTGTGTTTTCCTCTTCTCCGTGCTCCCTCGGCTTTTAAAGAAGATCCCTCCTCCTGCGCTCCTCCTCCCCGCGCCGCAGTCGGAGCCAAACCGCAGGCTTTAGCAATCCTGCGCGCCCACCCGGCGCCCGGGGCGCCCCGCCGCGGCCGCGACCCAGTCCGTAGCCAGACCGCCCCCTTGCCCGCACCCGGCGCTGCGCCTCCGCGGGCGCGCTCCGCCTCGACGGACCTCGCCACCCCCCACCCCGGGCCCAACCCATCCGGAGTCGCACCCCGACCCGAGCCCACCCCCAGACACCCGAGCGTCGTGCCCTGCGCTGGCTGCGGGGCTCCAAGCCACTCGCCTCTGGGGCCGCGAGGACGGGGCAAGGCGGGGCGCGCCGGCCAGGGCCGTGCCCCGGTGGCCGAGGGCACCGGGCGGGGCGGCGGGCTCCAACGCCAGGACTGCGAGCGCCAGCTCCACCGCAGCCCGAGGGCAACGCCGCAAATAGCCGCGGTTTCCATCCAGGGCCCTGCCTCCCTGCCAGCCTTCCGGACCTTTGGGATTTTCTCTCCCTTCCTCTTGCCGCCCTCTCCTCTGCCCCTCGGCCCCTGCAACCTTCCTGCTGTGCACTCCACCACATCCTGTCCCCACGCGGGATGGTTCCTGTGCCCTCAGGGAGGGGAGTGTAGCCGGGGCCAGGAGACCGGGGCCCAGGCCTCGGGTTTCAGAGGTCGAATAATCACAAACAAGAAGCTAGGATTAATTGAGTACATACTATGCCCTGTGCTGAGCTCTTTAAGGCCGGGACCTCACGACATTGTTACCACCCAAAGAGGGGGCCTCCAATTTGCAGATGGAGGAACTGAGGCTCAGAGAAACTCCTTAGCTCCTAAGGTGTGGACCTGCAGAATGGGAAGCCATCCCCTCAACGCCCTGCAGAGGCCCCTTGCTGTCCCTGCCTCCAGCCCTGCGTGGCCTGCTCCTGTGGGCTGAGGCCCCAGTGGGAGGCAGAGAGCAGCCCATTGGGAGTCCCAGATGCTCATCCATCACCAATTCTCAGTGTAACCTGGGGCAAGCCCCCACCCGCCTCAGTTTCCACATCCTAAAAGTGAAGGGGATAAAAGAAGAAAAAACTGTTTCCTGTAAGAACTTGTTAACAACCGTGGAAACCCCCAAGCGGAACGCGAGGTTTGGGAGGCTCAGGGGGAGGCCCAGTGACTGCCACCTAGAGTGCTGAGGTGGACTCGCAGACCCGGCTGGCTAGGCGGGATAGGCCTGCGCGGGCAACGTGCATTTTAGCAAGCGCAGCGATTCTGAAGCCATCAAGTTCAGGATCCGCCAAGGCCAGGCCTCCACACCTGCCCTCCTTCTTCTCTGCCTTCACTGGCCTGGCCTCAGAGTGACGCGCATGTCTTAAGAACCTTCTGTGTGCTGAGCACACATGTATGACAGCCCCATTCTCAGAGAGCTCTGGCAGACAACTACCATGGGGCAGACTAGCAGGCCCCCCTGGGAGAAACAGAGAGAAGCAGCTGCTTTCAGGGGTGCACAGCTCAGCCAGCAGCCCTGGGGCTGGGTTTTGCCTCCATTCTCTCCCTCAGCAGCCATCTCCGCGCAGGCTACAACGTGCACCGCCTCTCTCCGTAGCCTATGCAGAGCTGCAAGAGGTATAAGTGGGGAGGTACCGGGAAGGCCCAGGAAAGGGGCCAAATAATCCTTGCTGGAGTCAGGGATAGAGACAGGAAAAAAAATCTCCTGCGGAGGTGACCATTAAGCTGGACCTTTAAGGATGGGTGGGAGTTCACCAGGCAGACAGGGAGGTCCTGGCAGAGGCCACAGCCAAGGCCAACGCGTAGGGGTGAGAACCTCAGCCTGACCTGGAAACAGGTAGTGCAGCATGTCCAGGGGGGGGCGGGGAATGGTTTCGGGGCAGACTGGGAAGGGGGCGCGCCCCTCCCTCACTCCCATCTCTACAGTGGCACCCACCTAAGTGAACATAGCTCATCTGCCAACCAGAGGTCTCCCCTGCTGGACTGTGAGGTGCTGGAGGGCAGACACGGCGTCTTGTTCATTTCCCGCGGCCCGGCGCTTCACCCAGTATCAATAATTACAACAATAACCACAGTTAATGGGTATTAAATATTTACCATCACGCGCTGGGCTAAGTGCCCCACATGCATTATGCCATTTCATCCTCAAACAACTTCGGAGCTAAGTGCTATTATGAGTCCCGTTTACCGATCAGGATTCTAAGGTTTGGAGGGGCTACATAACATGCCTAAGGTCACACAGCGGTGTCGTGCTGGGGCCCGGACTGGAATTCAGGCCTCTGACCTCAGGGCCCTGTGCTGCACTGACGGTGGCTGGGTGGGCGGGAGAAAGGGAGGAACTAGGTGAAGGAGGTCCTTGAATGCCATGTTAGGGAGCTCGAACTTTGTGCCAAGGGCAATGGGAGACGTTGGAAGGTTGTAAGCAAGGAGGAGGAGGTCCGGTTAGAGCTTTAGGAAGATCGCTTTGACAGCGGCGAGAGGATATTCAGAGCTGATGCCACTTGAGCAGGAAGCCATTTTTCTGGCAAATTCCAGTTCCCACTCGTGAGGAGCTCATCTGGCTAAGCACTGTTGGTGCTCCCGGGTCAAGGCCTGTGCTCCTCCGAAGGCGTGGGGACCCCTGACGGAGGCCAGTGCTGAGGAAGGAGGGCTCAGGGATGGGAAGGGAAGACAAGTGGTGGAATACTGGCTAAGTTCTGGGGAGAGGCCTCTTACAGGGGTGCAGAGCACCAGGCCAGGAGCTGCCATACCGTCCCTCTCCCCATCTCCATGATGAAAAGGGCCCCTGGGGCTTGCAGCCAGGAAGCTGGGAGCGCCAGGTCCCACACACTGCCCCATTGTGCACCTGCCACGGGAGGGAATGCAGCCAAGGGTGAGGCGGCTGTTGCATCAGAGGACTAAGCCCTGGGATCGAGTGCTGAGGGAGTGGCGGGTGGTCTGGTCCCTCCTCTGAGCGTCCTGATATCATTGGCCTTTCCAGCCAGGGAGGGAGGGGGTCACAGGAAATGTCTGGGGGGAGGAGGCTTAGATAAGCTGGGGGGAGTAGGGGTGTAGCTGGAAGGACAGAGAACTGGTGGCGCTTCCCTCACCTCGCCAGAGAGAGGGCTGGGCCTGCTGGAGGTGGGGTCTTCCGGCTGAGAGGGACTCCCCGCGGGTCCCAGCACAGAGTTATGCTCACTATGCAGCTCTGCCTCTCCCTGCTTCTCCTGATGGGACTGTCTGTGTGCACTGTGACAGGTGACAAGGAACGGGCACACGGCGCTGAAGCAGGGTCTTGGGTAACCATGACCTTGGAGGTAACTTTGGGGAGCAGCAGGGAATGGTCCATGGGTGAGGGGGCTGACAATTCCCTGTGTGGCAGGTTCAAGGCCATGGCTCCTGGCCTGATTGAGCTCTGAAAGAAAGAGAGAAAGAGGGAGAGAGAGAGAAGGAGAGAGGGGGGGGGAGAGGGA
>PVJL010011950.1:0-39811 GCA_004026885.1 Lyroderma lyra | reverse complement strand
TGTACCAGAGTTCCTTTTTCTCCACATCCTCTCCAGCACTTGTTATTCCTTGTCTTGTTGATAATAGCCATTCTCACAGGTGTGAGGTGGTATCTCATTGTGGTTTTGATTTGCATTTCCCTGATAGCTAATGAGGATGAGCATTTTTTCATATGTCTGCTGGCCATTTGTATTTCTTCATGGGAGAAGTGTCTGTTTATTCTTCGGCCCACTTTTCAATTGGGTTGTTTGTTTTTTTGTTGTTAAGTCTTATTAGTTCTTTATATATTTTAGATATTAGACCCTTATCTGATGCGTTATTGGCAAATATTTTCTCCCATTCAGTTGGCTATCTCTTTGCCTTGTTGATGGTTTCTTTTGCTGTGCAGAAGCTTTTTAGTTTGATATAGTCCCATTCATTTATTTTTGCTTTTACTTCCCTTGCCTTTGAGGATAGGTTCATGAAGTCTTCCTTGAGTCCTAAGTCTATAAGTTCAGTACCAATGTCTTCTTCTATACAGTTTATTGTTGCAGGTCTTATATGAAGGTCTTTAATCCATTTTGAGTTAATTTTTGTATATGGAGAGAGTTCACAGCTCAGCGACAGATGACTGGATAAAGAAGCTATGGTATATATACACAATGGAATATTACTCAGCTATAAGAAAAGATGAAATATTGCCATTTGCAACAAAATGGATGGACCTGGAGATCATCATGCTTCGTGAAATAAGCCAGACAGAAAAAACAAAGAACTGTATGACTTCACTCATATGCGGAATATAAAACTGAAAGCAAAGAAAAAAGAAATGAACAAACAAATAATCCATGGACACAATCGGTAATTTAATGTTTATTTGGGGATGAGTGGGTTAGGGAGGGGAGAAAGGGGAGGGGGTGGGAGAGGAAGGGGGGAAGCTAAATATAAGGTGATGGAAAGAGAAGTCACATTAGGTGGTGAACTTATTATACATCAATTTGACAATGCACTGTAGAATTGTATGCCTGAAACCTATGTAATCCTTGCTAACAGATGTCACCCCAATAAGTCTAGTAATAAAAATGAATTAAAAAAAATAAATTCTGGGAAACCTGTCAAAAAAAAAAAGAAGTAAAGGGAGCTGCTTGGGGCTTGTAATGCTATTTTTATTGACCTCTGTCATGGTTTTAGAAAGTATTTTCACTTTGTGTTCATTCATTTTCATTTTCTTGTCTGATTCAGAAAGATATTTTATATCACATTGGACCTTCTAATAGTTTCTTGGTTGACCCAGTGCCCCCTACTACCATGGCCATCTTGATATGATGAGTAGCTTAGCATTCAAAGGGTGACTGACTTTTTATTGACATGAATGAGAGAAAATGAGAGTAATAGAACAAACAACAACAAAAAGGTAGGGATCTATGAAGAACAGAATGTCTCCCTTAATACAAGACTATTTGGGAACACATTGTCAAAAAGTATAGGAGGCCAAAGCTTGAAGCAGCTATACCTCTTGCATTAATGTCTTTTCATCTATCGCATAAGGTCTGATATAAAAGTTAGACGGGTGTACATAAGAACACTCTTCAGATTTTTCTTTATATATTTGACTGTTTCTTTATATACTCTAGCATATATCCACCACATTCACCATCCCTGCACATAATAATCCCTTCTTTACAATTTCAATATTAGTAACTCTGCTTCCTCACTGATAAAATTCAAAATACATAAGGTCACAAGCTTTTCCTTAAAGTCACAGAAAGACAAGAAGGAAAGATTCAAGCAGAAAATAATCTTGTCCAATGAATGTCAAAAACATTGGTGTGAATTATAATCATGTGGGGAAGTTTGTTCAAGTACAGATTCCCAGGCCTTTTCTCTAGAGAGTTTACATTTTCAAAGTAACATAGAAAATTTGCCATAGGTGGTTAAGGAAAAATATTGATCTCACTATGCCTTGCCTCCCTTTGTATTATCATATTTTATATATTAACTTTCAGTTTATTTTTTTAAAACTATATTCAAAGTAGAAAAAAAATCAGTAAAATTTTTCAGGTGTCACAATAATAGCCTATTTTCTTAAAATTTGCACTTTTCAGGTGTCACAATAATAGCCTATTTTCTTAAAATTTGCACTTTTATTTGATTTTTTTTTTTGCAATTAAATACCATTGTAACATGCACTACGGAAACCAGCTATTTAAAGAAACCCCATGGAGAATCCTTCTGAAAGTGAGAATTTATCCTTTATTTGTTGTGTGAATCCAAATTTTCATATCTGAGTTCACATACTGGGAAGAAATGTTCTCCCCATTGTCTAGATCCTTCTGCTCCATATATGACCTTCCTACCATTTTGTGGTTTACATGGAACTATTTAGAGAAACAAATGAGTAGAGCTGCACGCTAACTAGAGTGATTTGATTGAAAAGCTGTCAGGGGAAACAGAAGACTAAAGGAGCTCAGACCTCTGTGTGGAAGAAAAATAAAGTAAAAGAAAGGAGGTTAAAACCAAGGGAAAGATTCTATAACACTGAAAAATGTGAGGAGATATAGCTATAAAGCTCAAGAGTGCTAAACTTGAGGTGTTGCTTTTTGCAAGCTGGGGAAAGAATTAGGGGCATAATGGAGTCACTAGTTCGTTCAGTGACAAAGTAAGCTTAGATAAATTTGTAACCTGATCTGGGATTTCATCATAGAAGAACTGGGAAGTAAAGACTAGAAAACCAAGAAAAAAGGATCAGAAAGAGGCTATATTTGGAAGCTACTTCAAGTCCATAGTATCAAGGTTATTTGTATATCTATTTGTTTCCTTTTTAATCTCTGTATGCTGTAATAGCCTCAGCCATACAGTAAAGTAGATTTTTTTAACTCAATGAAAATAGCAAAAAAGAGTGGTGTCAACACTTACTGAGGATTGAGCAGATGTTACATCTCTCAGGTAACAGCCCTAAAGAAAGCCTTAATGATTAAGGCATAGCAGCAGAAGTAAGATGGGAGTGTTTGAATAACATAGTATACATATCAGATTGAGCAAGAAGCCATCACTATGCCAAGAAAGATATAAATGGCTATAATAAAACCTGCAGCATTAGTGTATAAGCACAATAAATTAGGTGACATAGACAAGATTCCAAGGATAATGTGTAGCACATAATAAATTTACAAAATTGTCAGTTCCCTTTCTTTTAATTCCCTATCAATCTCAACTTATTTTCAATAGGACCTCTTCTTTTTCACATGGAATACCACAATGAGTTATAGTCTATTTTGGCACAAAGTTAATCCAAACAATTATTTCTGCACATCTAATATCTGTTCAGTACTGTGAAGGACACAAAGGCATATCAAAAGCAACTCCTATTTTAGATGAGATAATCCATAAATAAAACAAGATGTGTACAAATGACCTCAATTTGAGGAACAAGCTAAAATGTGATTTAATTCTATTAAATCCCAGCAAACCCACCACTTATTTTTAATTACTTAATGAGTTAGTCAGAAAAAGAAATGTATAGGTAATAGAATTTTATCATTCTTAAATGATAGGAAAATATCAAACCAATCTATCTGAGAGATAGATGGAGTCCTGCCTCACATTATCAAGCACATTCGTGATCAAGAGAGTTTATGATCCAACGAAAAGCAATTTTAGGATGGCATCAAATAGGAAAATAATTTTAAACTCAAATGTTAAACTGCTCATCACTCACATCTGGGGGAGAATAAAGGTAGGAAACTAAGAGGTGGGCTTTATCTTTAATTGCCCATTTCACAAGCCTCCCTGTCACATGAAACTACATGATATATCAGGATTCCAAAGTCTTCCATAAGTAAAAAGAGGTTCACTTAGTAGAAAATCCATCATGCCCAGAGTCCCTTCTACCAATAATCTATCCTTTCATGAGTTCTCCAAAGAATCTGGTTGCCTTTCTTTATCTCAAACTTCAGGATTTTCAATAATCTTCAAACATCTCTCTTTGCTTTGAATCATTTTTCAACAAATAATATAAAGTTGGCATCCTCGACGTTCTTTGCTTTCTTTTGAAGCAAATTTATATATTTTAATTTATACCATCCTTTGAGTTATTAAGTTTCAACGGTTAAAGCAGTGGTTTTCAATTTTTATTTTAGAAATGATAATTTTTTTCACTCTAAATGGTCAAATAATTAAATATGTAAAAGAGATAAAAGTGAAGCTGGTATGGTTGAATCAGGTCTGCGGATATGTATAGCCCTGCTGCCTGAGGCTTTATCTTCTCCCCAGTCCTTTATTGACTCCCCAGGGTGGAACCCTCCAGAAAATAGTTAAAAAACATTTTAACTATTATGTCAGGATGAAATTTTATTTTAATAACCAGATGAAATTTCTCAGAAAAAGCATAATAATTTAATGAAATATCTTGATGGTCAACTGGGTATAAAAGGTAAGACCAGTATGGTCTGAATTGGAAAAAAGAACTGTTTACAAAGACAGAAAATTAAACTTCCCTGTACAATAACTCAATAAGAGTTTGTGGTAGGAAAGAGTTTGTGGTAGGGAAAAATAATTGTGATACTGTGATATTTGTGATGTTGTAAAATTTCCTCAAACACACAAAAAAATTATATAGGTGAGTATTTGTTGTGAAAATCAAAGAAATGTGACTGGGCTCCCAATTCTTGATTGACATGAGCAAAGAAAAGAGAAGAAAATTAAGAGTAATAATAAAAAAGTCAGTAAGAATGAGAATGCAGTGTAAGAAAAAATTCAGAACCAAAAATGATAATAAAATGTGAGTCCCTTTTAATTTACAGAAAAAAAATTAATAGGGCAATAAACATTCAAGAGAATTTGTAATAGGATTCTGACATAATTTCATTTAAACTTTTCAAAAAAGCACAACTTAGATTTATGTCCAAAAGCTTCTATTTGACAGATGAGGAGAGTGACATTTCTCTTTTTGTGAAAATATATGTATATTACTCTTATCTCTAAAACTCTCTTTCCAAGTCCCCAGGAGGAAGAGAGAGAGACTGATTAAGTCTAGGGAGTTCTCTACAACTCCTAGAAAAAAAAAAGATAAAAAAGAGAGGAGGATAAAGTGGAAACAATAGAAAGAGAAGAATGTATGGATAAAAACGTGGTATGGCATCATATAAGATAAGAAGAGGACTAAGAGAAGAGAGAAAAAAAATAAGTTGAGGGTAAATTTTCTACCCAAGTCAGGAAAGCCATTCCAAAATGCAAAATTCAAATATTCAATATGAATGACACATATATACACTTGCTTATTACCATAGTCATTTTTATCTCCAAAAATGAGCTATCATCTCAAGAATAAGGTTCTACAAAAATTTCTTGTATTTCTCATGGCTCCACAGATCATATTCCAGTGCCTTGCACAAATAATGCTCTGTAAATGCTGGTTAAATAAAACTAAATAAATAAATAATTCCACGATTCACCCTGTCTGTATGTCTAGTTTCATGTTTTCATTTTAGTTTTTCATCCTCCAAGAGAGTTGAACTACCTATAAATTCCTTAACACATGTGGCTTTTCAAATATAGATGACAGGTCTTGCTGCCAGAAATTTCTTTCCCCACATTATCTGCTAAATTTCTAGCTCCTCATCTTATGCCCACTACTGTTACTTTTTTAAATCATCCAACACATTCAACATGTCTATATGATTTCATTACCAACTGAACTGTGAGATTTAGGAAGATAGGTCACATGTCTTTCACAGCCAGTGCTGTATTCCCAACACTTCATTTATCATTCAACATATGTTTATTAACTATCTATATCTATCTTCTTGGTTAATTTGTGAATTCATTGAGAACAGTGACTATTGACACTTCTAGACAACCAGAACCCAGCGTAGTCTCTGGCACATACTATGTATTCAGAATATATCTGTTGAAATAGTTTAACAGAATTATAAAACATTGCCAACTTCTGACTATAACCTTGATTGCTTTATATATAAAAGAGCAGAAAGTAGAAAACTTAGAATAGCTTTTAGGCAAAAACATTACTCCTGTAGATTTTATCCGGTCTCAGAGAAAGTTTATTTTTTGTTTCTACATCTTACCATTAAGAGGTTCTGTATTATTGCATATTAAAAATCAGGCTGCCTGAGGAGGAAAAAGAGTAGCAGAGGGTGTGCTGGTGGTGAGAGGGTTGCTGGCTAAGATGTGAAGCCAGATGAAGATGGAGGCAGGTCTGTGGTCTGGGAACATTGGGGCCTCTGTGTGTTAGGGACAAAGGCTGTAGGCAAACTGCGGGTTTACTGGGCAGTCACCAGGTAAAGACAGAGCTCCAGGAAGAAATTTGGAGGGGAAGATTCTAGGGAAATGGGTTCAGCCTCCCCTTCCATATCTTATAGGTTCTGTTTTAGAGGGAAGTGATTCTTTCTTTCTTGTTTATTGTTAAATTTATTGACGTGTCATTGGTTAGCAAAAATTACATAGGTTCCAGGTGTACCATTCTACAGTGCATCATCTATGTGTTGCATTATGCGTTCATCACCCAGAGTCAGTTATCTTTCCATCACCATGTATTTGACTTCTACTCTCTCCTTCCCCACCTCCCTTTCCTCTTCCCCTCAGGTAACGATTAAACTATTGACTGTACTCACAATTTTTTGTTTCTTCATTGCTTTCAGTTTTATATTCCACATGTGATTGAAGTAATATGGTTCTTCTTTATTTCTGTCTGGCTTATTTCACTTAGCATGATGATCTCTATGTTCATCCATTTTGTTGTAAATGACAGTGTTTCATCTTTTCTTATAGCTGAATAATATTCCATTGTGTATATGTACCACAGATTCTTTATCCAGGCATCTATAGAAGGGCACTTAGTTGTTTCCATGACTTGGCCACCATGAACAGCACTGTGATGAGTATGTGAGAGCCACTGTATTTATTTTCTGAAGGTTTTGTCATCCAAAACATGTGCAAACATAGCTAAATATAAAATACTTATTTTCTTTTTCTTTAATTCATTTTCATTGTTAGACTTATTGGGGTGACATCTGTTAGCAAGGATTACATAGGTTTCAGGCATACCATTCTACAGTGCATTGTCAACTTGATATATAATAAGTTCACCACCTAATGTGCTAAATGTAAGGTGATGGAAATAAAATACTTATTTTCAATGAAAATGTTATCTCATATTTTATAAATACATATTGCTTTTCTAAACATTAGCTCAATAAACAAAAATATTCTAATATAAAAAAATCAGGTTAATGAAGAAGTTAAGAAGTACTGGAATCAGACAAGTATGTGTCCAAACTCACTGTTGCTTATTACTTTTGTCACTTTGGACAAGTCACCTGATCTCTCTGAGTTTCATTCAGTTTCATCATCTATAAAACTTGGAATAAAATAATGCCAATTCCTCATATTAAATATGTAGCAAGGAACTGACAAAATGTAAAGGATATAATTACCATTAGCTAACAATATTAAAAAATATTATTTATGTATATCCCAGCAAAAAGGCATAGGCTCTGAATGAAGCACAGTTATAGCATCAATGTAGCCTTACAAATCCCCATCCATTCCTCTCCCGAAGTCCTACCCTAGGCAGGGGCCAAGACTGGGAAACTGATTGTTAATAGGGATATTCTTTTAAGCCTTCAGAGGCTTTGGGACACTCTGAACACTGTCACAGTGTCTATATCTGCATTTAGTGCAGAGTATCCCAAAGTAATTGAGACAATACACCACCTGAAGTTTGGTTCCTGGTAAAAAAGCAGCTTCTCTTTTACATTAATTGTTTCTATATTTTGAACATGATGTTTTGAAAAATGTATTCTGATAAGAACAGATGGAATGTCTTTAAAAAATCAGAAGCTAGACTGAGAGAGAACAAAAACAGTGCTAGAATTATTACCAGAGAGACAATTGTATGCAGTTTGCCTGGAAAATGGTGTATGAGGGAAAGGCATTAGCAACCAGGAGTGACTTTGAAGCTGGCAACCAAGGAAAAGGCTAATTGGAAAAGGGCAATTTCAAAGATTCACTCTGCTGGCATTATGCCACATAACGTATCACCAACCTCATTTTATTGTTTCTTCTGATTCCATTCAGTGGGATGTTATAGGTTAAAACAGACTTTAAGTTCCAAGTCAGGGATTGGTAAACTTCATCTGTAAAGAGCAAAATTGGATATATTTTAGGTTTTGCAGACCATGTGGTAGTCTCTGTCAGAACTACTCAACTTTTCTATTGTAGCACAAAAAGAGCCATAGATAATAGTAAAGGAATGGATGTGGCTGTGTTCTAAAAACTGCCTGAAGGCTAGATTTGGCTCATGGGCCATAGTTTAACCACCTCTATTCTAATATGATTCATCTAAGGATTCCAACAAAGAAATGACAGAAAGAATATTTCTGAAAATTGGGAACATGTTCAGAGCCAAGATCATGAAGTTATAGCCATTAACTAGCTTTATGACCTTGTGTAAACTATGAGTATATAATCTGTTTTTGCCACATTTTTAAAAAATATAATGAGATGATGGTTAGAACACACAATCTCTATGATCATTACCACTGCAAAATTATATGACTTTCCTGTTAGAGTAGTGACTGTCAAACTTTTTTTCAGCCATTCAGTTGAATGTTTTGTTTAACAAAGTGTTATAGAGAAGACCCAATGCATAATAGATGAAAATGTGGTAAGTCTATTTGAACCTGTGAAAGGAAACCTGAATTCCTGCTTTCCCTATTAGCAATCCAAATTACTGACCATTCCCAATCACTTGTTTCTCATCCCTAGTTTTAAGAATCCACTATCACAGTAAGCAGTTTAATGATGGGTAATAACTTCATTACTAAAATATCCCATCTCCTAATTCTTTACAAATTATAAATCTGTTTTACATATATTTTTTCTTACACCAAAACTTCCTAACATAGCTTATCTTCACTTTAAGTAAGAATTTTACCCAGAAGACTATGGGCATTTCAGGAAACATGAAAAAGGAAAAAAATTTATTCACCTCAGATGCATAGGTATACTTTGACTATTTTCTCTAAGGATCTTAGAAGTAGAAGAGCCTGGTAACATTCTTTCATGTATTTGATTTTAGCAAAATTAGTTGGAATTTTCAATGAATGTGATGCTTACATGACTAAATACATATTGAATTGTCTTGCCATGAATAACTTTTAAACACAGTGGCCCATCGTGCAATCAATAGGTTGTAAGATAAGCTTTTCTGTTGCATCAAGGATAGCTTGTGGTCTATCTCCTACCTATATCACTAAGTTTTAGCTCATTTCTGTATAAGAAACAATGTAAAGGAGGGAAGAAGGAAGGAAAGATAGAGGAAAGAAGAGAGAGAGAGAAAAAGGGAGAGATTTTATATGCTGAAAAAATAAAGAGGGGAAAGGGGGAAATTTTATTCAGAATAGAAATGAATCATGACAGCTTATGTAAAATCATTGGCGTTAAATGCAGCAAAACTTAATTTAATCTGGAATTTAAAAGAACTACTATTATCTCATCTGTTATTCTGAAAACCCTCAAAAAGCTGATAATATCATAGCTGCTTTGGTTTTCTCTAATAGCAACTGCAAAATTAGACTAAATTTACTAAAAGACTATTTTAAATTATTAGCACTGCCTACAAGGATTCAAGAAGTGGTGCAGGATGGTTTCAATAACTAAAACAAAAGGAGAATGTGATAAAACCATCTTACTATAGTTTTTACATTACATAAAATTTTTATCATTTTATTTTCAAACTACATATGCCTTCATATTTAATATTATCTATATAAAACATTATTGCTGGATATTTTTAAAGTTTCCAATATAATAAGATCTCATTTTAATTAGATTGCCTATTAATTTTTTAAACTTAATTCTTGTAGTTGATATACAACATTAGTTTCAGATCTACAGCATACTGATTCAGCATTTATATACCTTATGATGTGATCACCATGTAAATCAATATACAAAGTTATTACTGTCGCGTCCTGCATGACACAGGCAGTGGGGAAATGGGAAAGGTGGCACAAGGTGGTGAAACACAGTAGTCAAAAATAAGTTTCAAGTGGGGCCAAGGGACTCCCACCTCATGGACTGAAAGAGTGCTGAATTGAACCACACGTGACTTATATTGGCGAGCGTACAAGGAAGTGAAACTGATTATTCCATCGTCTGTGCGTAACGTTGCCTAGGGGACTGCCTTTTTTTCTGAAAGTCCCCATTGTGTTCCAACATGCATTGTGTCTCTGTAAGAACATACAGTCCCAAGGACTCAGTGTACCAAAATCATCCCAAGGGGTTGACTGAGTACCTAAATCATTCCTGTTGGCACATGACCAATATTGTCCTTTCAGGTCACCATGGGAGCAGGGTGGGATACAAGGCAGCCAAGAGGTTGATGATTAAACTCAGAAAGGGTGAGGGGCTGTGCCTCACCTCTGTTGAGCCCAAGCTCTCTCCTGTTGGCACCTATGTGACTGTGCTTGTCTTAGGTTGTTCCTACCCTGTGGAATCTTACCTGTCATTGACTAACCAGCCATCCTCCAGGGCCATACAGGGTGATGTGAGGTATTCTGTACCTCCGTGGCCTCCACGCTTAGCTCCTGCCTTAGGAAGTCATGGGGAATGCATGAGGGGATAGACAATTTGGCAGTTGTAAGGCAACAATTAAAATATCATTGACTATTAAAAAAACTCCCGAAGTTACCCTAGCATTCAATTAATGTTGAAAACAGATGCTTTATGTAGCACCTTAACATTTACATTTTCTCACATTTTTTCATATATATATAATTTGCTGTTATTCTATTGTTATTTTTTAATTTTTCAGTTGTATCTGTAATTTATTAATTTTCAGCCTTGTTTCATTTCCAACATAAGCATTTCAGACTATATATCTATTTAACTAACACTTATCTGTCATCCCCTGCTGTACATTGATATGCATTATTTTCTAATTAGAATTCTAGATGAATTTTAGAATTTTATGGTTTGTTTTTTGATGCACAAATTAAATAGAAACATGTTTTTAATTTCCAAATATATGGGGGTTGTTACTTAACAGTTTTGTTACTTATTTCTTTGTTAAATAAATTTTAGTTATAGAATGTAATATGTATCATATTGTTTGAAATAGTGTATGATCAGCTTTCTGTGCTTGAAAACAATCTGTTCTGTAATAGCTAGAAACAGTATTCTCATTGTATATGTCCATTAGATTGAACTTGTTAACGTTGTTATTCAATTCATTTTTATCCTTACTGAGTTTTATCTGCTACATCTATCAATTAATTACTTGTAGAGTTATATAAATTTATCTTATTATATGATGATGCAGTGGTTAATTTTGCCTAATCATATAAGATACATGTTCTTTTTCCCTATCAGCCTCATTTTGAGTTGCTGTCCACTCAGAGAACCCAGAAATTGATCTCTAAAGCACAGAATTTAGGACAATCACACCTGGGATCTGCATTTGACATGGCTCTTCACCTAATAGCAGTGTCTTTTAAAATTTGCATGTGCACATAGGATGTCAAAGCCCATAATGGTAGAGGGCAGTGAAAGGGAGCAATCAAAGCATTTTTGTAGTTTCTCACACATCATAGAGAGAAATACCTATTCATTTACATCCCTGGCTATGATCCAACTCAGGATCCAAACTCAAGTAAATTTCACAGTATTTAGTCAGTGCTGTTTCAAATAAGAAACTTCATCTTTTTTACAAATGCTGTGAGCAATGTGAGATAAAATTGAACAAAACTAAACCAAGAAAAAACAAGGCGACATTGATGTAGAAACACAAAAATGAATTAAGACCAAAATAGCCAGAGTGATTAATGGTTCTTTAAAGTAAAGACAGAATGCCTTATGCACATGTGTGTCAAAACATCAGCTCTAACATCATGAATCCCCGTTTTGAAGATGGAGTTAGCTACTGGCAATCTCAAATAAAGTAAGACCTGCTCATGCCAAATAGAGACATTCAATTTTAAAAGACAAGTTACAAAATTCATGGAAAAACTAAGGAGATGGAGATGAAACTCTGGCTAGTATTGTTGCTGGCATATATTCAATTGATCTATACACCCTTGCCCTCCCTTCCTCAACAATTGGTTGACATTCCTTCCCTTTCTACATACATCTCTCAGGCTTCATGTGGCATTTTTTTCTCCTATAAGAAAGCTTTTGATGTGTGTGTGTATATGTGTGTGTGTTTATGTGTGTGTGTGTGTATAATTTATATATTTATATAAATTTATATATAATATATAATACATATGCATGTGAGTTAAGTATATATACACGTATTACACAATTTGTATATATAATGTGTAATACACATACATGACAGGTAATTATATATAGCCATATGCTCTTTTATTGTGCTTTGCTTTATTACATTTCACAGATGTTTCATTTTGTTTAAAATTGAAGAGTAGACTCTTCACCAGCAAAATAATTTCAACTCATTTTATTGTGATACTTTATTGCAGTGGTATAGAATTGAACCTATAACATCTCCAAGGTATGCCTGTATATAATTATATATAAATGTTATGGTATATGGAAGTGGAAGAGAAAACTATATGCCCCAGCCTCATTTCTTCCTGACGTTAAGTTTAAAGCAAGAAATGTAGTGTTAACTGATTTTTCTGGAAATAAATTACCTTTATTCTGTTCTTTCCCAATATAGTTCAGTCACTGTTATTAGAATTGGCTTGACTACACCTAATAAAAATACACACTGATAAACCATTCAGCACTTCACAAAAGAAATGAGATTGCAGCAAGTTTTCTTTTATCCTGCTGAAGAGAATAAAAGAAAATAAAAGCTTTGATAAATAACTATTAAAAAGTGAGAGGCTCAGGGGGTTCCCTGGTGGTGTAGTGGCTAGGCTTTGGCACTCTAAATGCCACAGCCTGGGTTCGATTCCCAGCCAGGGAACTATCCCCACCCCCACCCCCCACACACAAAAAAAGAACAGTAATAGGCTCACACTATCTGATATTCAAAATACTTGATCTTGTCTATCTCTGGAATAAAACAGTAGAATGAAGCAACCAGGGAATAAATGATGCTGTGGTAGAGAAAGTAACATCCCACACAGCATGCAAAACCCCACTAATGGAGCTCTTAAGTTAACATGTGTCCTTCTTGGGCTAAAAGTTTAACCAATGGGGCCCAGTTCCTCCTAATATCCCAAGTTCTGTAAATCACCAATGTCCTAGTTAGAATCATGTCTCAGTAGACTGAAGATTACTCTGACTCAGAAGCACAAAAGGGAAACCATAGATTGTGTCTGTTCAAGTCATCCTTGTTTCTCATTTCTGTAGATCACTTTGTTTTTCACTGAACAAATATTTGCTGAGGAACAACTGCATGTAGTTATTGTGTTCAGTACCACAGTAAATGAGCTCCTCAAAGAGTTCACTAGGAAAGATTTGAGCTCCGCTATCAAAGAGCTTACTGAGAATGTAACAGATGAAAGGCTGTGATGATTCAGAAAAGAAAGAGTAGGAAAATTTTTGTTTAAAAATGTGAAAAAAAATAAGCCATGTTTGCTTACAAGTAACAACTTACCTGCTAGGGAGGGTCACCAGGTAAAACACAGGGTGCCCAGTACACATTTAATTTCAGAAAAACAATAACTATGTTTTTAGTATAAGTATTTCATATGTATTATTCAGTGTTCCAAATTACTTATTGTTTATCTGAAATTAAAATATAACTGGACCTCCTATAGTTTATTTGTTAAGGGGGTTCCTTAGTGGTGTGGTGGCTAGGATTTCACACTCTCAACACCACAGCCTGGGTTTGATTCCCAGCAAAAGAACCATCAAACAAACAAACAAACAAAAAAGTAAATAAGTAAATAAATATTTTACTTATTAAATTTTACAACTCTACCTATCTCTTTTCGTGACAATCCAAGCAGAGATTTCATAGAAAGGGTAGGAAGCAAACCAATATATAGGCCTTTCTTTGAATTTTATCAGCACCAATATTTTTAGTCAGAGGGATCTTTCAAGGAAAATATAAAATTCCATCAATTGGGACATGAGCAGAAAGTACCTGTACATTGCAAAGTCACCAATCCTGAGAACCATTGGCTGTGGGGACAAATCACCTTGACAAAGAGCAGCCTTAATTCTTGCCACATACAGAATAAATCCAAATTTCTTACTAAAACTTATAAAGGCTGGATGTGACCTGATTTCTGTCTACCCCTCTAAATTGTACAATAGCCATATGTAAAAGATACCATTATTAGTCCCATTCTATAGGTGAGAAAAATGAAGCATAGGGAAAGAGAACATGCTCTACCAGTTATCAAAACTAGCTACCTTATATAAAACAGTCATGGTATTAGTGCAGAAAGGATAAAAATGATTGGAAAAGGTTAGAAATTAATAGTATCCAATGCTGGTAAAGATGCAGAGCAATGGGCACTTTCATGCACCATAGTGTGAATTGGTCATGCTGTTCTTGAGGGATATTTGTCAGCATTTATGACCATTTAAAAATTTTTAGTAATGACATAATTATGAGTATCATTTCTTTTTTCTCTTGAAACAGAGTATACTTACCCTGATAGAAATAGCTCTAGGATTTTAGAAATCTTGATAGACACAAAAGGGAAAAACTGCTATGTAAATGACACAAGATAATTTCTTTTGTTCAGATGATAAGAACTCCATTCAACTTTGGGCAGACTGCTTTTTTCATTTTGGGAAAAATCTCCTGGAGAGCCCCTTGGAGAAAACTATTAAATAATCTGAATGTAGATGTTTTAAACTCAGAAGTAACTGTTCTCTTCCATAATAAAATGTGTTATATATGAATCAGGGCTGTATCTGTAGATTTTATTGAATTTAAGGTGGTAGAGGGGTGGTTTTCTATAAATTTAAATTAAACTACACTTGGATTGTTTGTTCACTTGGAGATGTGGAAGTGTTTAGCAATTTCTCACTTGGAGGCTTTAGTTGAGATTTAAAGAACTATAGAAAAGATGCATGGATGTGATCTTTACTTGCTGTACAACTCTAATTCTTATAACAGGAGAACCACTATAGGTTAATGTGCCTTAAATTGGAGTGGATTGGCAGTATTCTATGCAATGTACTTTTTACTTTGAAACCAAATGACTCATACTTTGGAAAATCCACTGATGCTGAATAAGTCACCTCTGATGTTAGCTTTAGGGCTAATAAGTAAAAATAAAATTTGACAAAACCTCAATCAAGGGAGAGTAGAGTTGCCTTTTCAGAAGTGTTAACATTGCCATTAACAGTGATTCTTTAAAATATCAGGGTTAGGGGAGGAAATAAGAACATGGAAATTAGTCCTCATTTGGGAGTAAGGGGGAAATTTTCCACTCTGATCGTGGAAGGAGCTGGATCTTGACCAGTAGCCTATTATGTAAACATGCTCACGATATTTGCTGCTTGAGGCAAGAAAGGCCAGTTAGCTATCTTCTGGCCACACAGAGGCAAGCCAAGAGCTAGGTAGAGGGATGCCATTTATAAAATCTTGGTTGTGGATTTGGTCCTGTGGGCTATGAGAACAGCTACATATATTACTAGGGGTTGTGGGAAAGTGTCCTCTATGTTTTATTTCCTTTCCATGATTCTCAAACTTTCAGTTTAGTGTTTTGAAAAGGACCAATTTCAAGGGTGTGCAACATGGGCAACTACACAGAAATACACACTTAAAATAGTCCTGTAATTGCTTTAATGCTCTGTGATTGCCACCTTGAAATTCTTAATAATTTTAGAACAAAGTGCTCATATTTTCTTTCTGCAATGATCTGAATCTCCACAAATTTATAGCTAATCTTACTCAAAAGTTTCACCCTTTTAGCAGCTATGAGACAAATGAGACATCTCACAGGTTCTTCACCTCATGACTGGAGTAGTGGTAGCAACAGTGGACATGAGCAGAAAGTACCTGTACATTGCAAAGTCACCAATTCTGAGAACCATTGGCAGTGGGGACAAATCACCTTGACAAAGAACACCCTTGAACATTCTCATAAAGTACAGACACTTCCAAAATGACGTAGGAAGATAGAGATCTCAAAGTGTCCATAATCCATAAATTAATTAAACAAAGAAAATGTGATTTCACTGAGAATCTATTGTTTAGAATCACTGGTTGGGTCCCTTTTGTTTTAAAGAAACCATCAACAAAGCAATGAGACAGCCAAACAAATGGGAGAAAATTTTTGCAAACAATGCACTTGATAAGGGACTAATATTTAAATAAAGAACTAGCATGACTCAACAATGGAAAAACAAACAACTCAATTAAAAAGTGGGCAAAGGACCTGAGTAGACACTACTCCCATGAAGACATACAAATGGCCAACAGATATATTAAAATATGCTCAACTTCACTAACTATTAGGGAAATGCAAATGAAAATCACAATGAGATACCACCTCACACCTACTAGAATGGCTATGCTCAACAAGTGCTGGAGAGGCTGTGGAGGAAAAGAAACCCTTATACACTGCTGGTGGGAATGCAAATTAGTAAAATCACTATGGAGGATAGTGTGTAGGTTCTTCAGAAAATTAGGAATGGGGTTACTGTATGACCCGGCAATCCCCCTTCTGGGTATTTACCCCCAAAATTAGAAAATGTTAGTCTGCTAGGACTTATGTACTCCAATGTTCATCACAGTACTGTCCACGGTGGCCAAAACATGGAAATAACCAAAGTGCCTTTTGATAGATAACTGGATGAAGATGCTGTGGTTTTTCACATTTCTTATTGTTTACATTTAAAAAAAATTCGATGACAGTTGCCATCCAATATTATATTGGTTTCAATCATAAAGCATAGTGATAAGACATTTATTTAACTTAAAAAGTTAACACCACAATAAAAACTAATACTCATATGAAACCAAACATATTTATTACAACATTATTGACTATATTTCCTATGCTGTACTTTACATTCTCATGATTGTTTTGCATATATTAATCACGTAAAAAGTTAAAGTTACAGAATTTTCAATTGTAGGATTTAGGAAGAATATTAATGTATATTAAATCTAGCAGTCCCCATCGAATGTGTTAAAGACCCCTAAGGTGGGTGCTATCACAGAAATCTACATGCACCATTTTTTTGTCAGGACAAATAATATGCCTTACTGTTCCCTCAGCTACAAATACCTTTTATTCCATCTGTTTGCCTGACTAACTCTTACTGATACTTCCGGCTTTAGCTTAGACATGACCTCCATAGAAAGCCTTCTCTGATGACTTCAGGATGCATTAGTTGCTTTTTCTCTGAGCTACCAGAGCACCTATATGATACTACCTATCTCTCTATAACTGCCTGATAGCTTTCCTGTTTCCTCTATGGGCCATGAATTTCAAAAGTAGAAACCTTAGCTCATTTGGTATTGTTCCCCAACTCTTAGCAAGTCTACTGCCACATTTTAGAGGCTAGTAAGTTGTGGGTGAATAAATATCCAAATAAATTAATAAAGCACTATACTTTTCAAACTGTGCATATGATGCTGTAATAAATAAAGAAAACAGTATTTTATAATCTTATTGTTAAGTAAGTATTCAACTCATAGATACATTTATGCATATTACTATTATAGCAGTCTGTAAATTGTTTTTATAATAAAAGTGGTGTTTCATAACTGAAAATATTGAGAACTACTTATGTAATTTAACTATTGTATTGTGTGAATGAAGGCACAGAGGAGAAAATTCATTCATTTGTTTAATATTTCAAACTTTTAAAAAGGGCATGGGGGACAACAGCCAGCACTTGGTCCTCAGTCTTTTCCTGGCTTTTCTAATTCTGTGATGTCTCTCTCTGCCCCAAATTTGTCAATGTAGCCTCCACAGACAAGATTGTTGTAAAATAGCTTTCTTGTACTGGTACGTTATTCAGGTTTGTAAAGCCCCAGTAGCAAGTTGACCTGTGTGTCAAGGCCAATTCTGTGACCCAAAGGACTAAATTAAAAAATGAGTCAAGCTATTGAGAAGGCAGACTGAGTAGTTTAGCATGAATTAAAGTAACAGGGAGGGGCCAAGTGGTCAAGATTTTTGTCGAACATATGATTTGGCAATATCAGATTCTGAGCTGAGGGGAGAAAGGCAGAAGAAACTTTTGCAGACAGTATTTTCAATAGTATATGATCTCCATTAAGGAAGGGCCTGTCTCATTCACTGTTATATTCCTACAGCCTAGCACGGTGTTTGGAAAATAGCTGCTATTTAATAAACACTCAGTAGCAAAATGAATAAATAAAAAATGGAAATTAAGCTTCTCAAGGTCTTGAAAAAATTTTCTCTAAAAGCTACCAGAAGCAATAAGCCTTGCAAACCTTCCTGTCTGATTCTAAATGTATACTGTACTCTGTAATCTTCAATTATGCTCTTTCAATATCCCAGTTATCAGGCAAGAGCAACATTTAAGAAAAAAAGAGAATACTCAAGGAGAACTATACATAGGATTGTAGCTGGATTGATCCCACCAGACACTAAAGTAAACAAAACAAAATCAGAGTGCATCACTAAAGTAAAGTGAAGGGAGTGATTCCATTCCATGGAGATACACCAACAAGAAGGTCTTTTGTAAAGGTTTTTAGTAGTTCTCCTTTTAGGTTTTATGTTCCTTATAATATGGTTCCTTCTGGATAAACTGAAAGAAGGAAACCAGTAGAATACAATTAGTGGATAGTAGTGTTGTTGTATCTGAGCTCCATAAACCTTATGGATGGACACTAAGCCATATCCACTCCTGAGAAGTCCTGAGTAATCTTATAAAATTATTTTTTCTCCATAATAGTATTGGGTACCTTGAGACTTTAAAACAAGTACTTTGAATCTTCATTTCCCTTTGCTTGTTTATATACAGACTTAATGGTCATTTCAAGAGGAAATTTTGTGATTTTTTTTCAACTGCTTATATTACCATTTCATAATACCTCTTTATTCATATTTTCATGTAATTAATTCCCCTCTTTAATTATGTTAGGAGTCATTGTCCTCTAAAGTTAATCATCAAATTTCCCAAGAGTGAATGCTATTTTTTTCTCATCTTGCAAACATCTCTTAATTAATGGTGACCACCACTTTGTCAATAATGTTTAATACAGGAGGCAATTAAGATAACTCATGCATCAGATTAGATTTTAAGGCATGGTTCACTCCGATAGTGCTATAGCTTTTGTGACCTCAGTCAAAATTATATTTCTATGTCCTTTCCATGAAGGAAAGGTGGCCACAATATCACTTTTTCAACTTCTCCCAAGCAACACTCTCTTTTCATTAGTCAAAACAGATGTTCAAGGTAGATAAACACTGTGCCTCCTTCATTCTGTGAACACATTAAAATTGTAACTAAGTTATAGAACAATCAACCTGAATAACCATTTGAAATCTATCTGAACAGAAGCTTTATAACTAAAGATATAAAGAAGGAGCCACTTTAGACTGGTAGGAGGAGTGGAGACATGAAACAGGCTAGTCTCAAATTTCTGTGTGGTGCTTGAGAATCAGGAAGGATATCTCTGCCACAGAGGTTGCCCCCAGAGGATCTAGGAATCCCAGCCTTATACCAGGTTCCTTATCCCAGAGTACTGGTGTTAGGAAGAGGAATCCCACTACATCCAGCTGTAGAAAACAGTAAGGATTTTGACTGTCCGGATAGGATGGAAGGCTGCAGGAAATCCATAAATCCACTTGAAGTACCCACACACAGATTCAGTCACTCATGGTCACTCACCCTGGTCTCTGATAGAGGCACAAGGACTCATGGGACATTAAAGGCTTATGGGTGTGTGGTTTTAGGGCAAAAGCTGGTCAACATTTACCACTTTCTCTAAATGGTATCTATCTCCCCTTCAGCTGGCAGGCTAGTGCCATTTTCCTGTGTTGTGCCTTCTCCCCATATGACTACATAAAAACCTGATTGGTCTGGTGAGCTTCAGTAGCTCCACCCTACTAACTCCCTGGGACCCTGACCTACCCAACTCTCCAAATGCCATAGACACTTTCTCTGGTGAGTAGCCAGCCCCACCAACATTGAAATCTTTCTTGAGAAACTACTGAAGTCCAGAGTCCACAAGCCCCAGGCTGGTGGCTACTGATCTCAGTGTTTTCAGTAGCTACAGACATAGCACTGGCACCAAATTAGAATCTATAAGAGCACCCAGAACAGGTGTCTATGGAAACTGTGCCAAAGCCCCACAATGCATCTACTACATGTGGCTTCTCAGTAGTACTAGGAGATGAAGCAGATCCAACTAATACACAGAAACAGAGAGGCATCCAAAATGAGGAAACAAAGAAATATGTCCTAAATTATAAAAAAGAAGAAAGCTCCAGAAAAATAATTAAATGAGATGAAGGCAAAGAAACAAAAACAAACAAACAAACAAAAAACCCAAAACTATTAGACACAGGTTTGAAAACAATAGTTATAAGAATGCTCAAGAAAATAAGTGAAAACTTAAACAAAATAATAACAAAAATAAAGAAAAAACATAAAAACTATAAAAAGAGCCAATCAGAAATTAAGAATACAATAACTGAAACGAAGAATGCAATAGATGGAATCAGCAGCAGATTTTATGAAGCAGAGGATCAAATTAGCAATTTGAAAGACAAGTGAGCAGAAAACACCCAATCAGAACAGAAAAAAAAATAATCCAAAAAAATGAGAATAGTTTAAGAGACCTGTAGGACATTATCAAGAGTAACAACATTCACATCATAGAGGTACCAGAAAGAAAAGAGAAAGATCAAAGGATTGAGAACCTATTTGGAGAACTAATTAATTAAAAGTTATCTGACTTAGTGAATAAAATAGACATACAAGCTCAGAAAGCACAGAGTCCCAAACAAGATGAATTCAAAGAGGCTCACATCAAGACACATTATAATTAAATTAGCAAAGTTTAAAGGCAAAGATAGAGTCCTAAAAGGAGAAAGAGAAAGGCAACTAGTAACTTATGAGGAAGCTTTTATTAGACTGTCAGCAAATTTCTCAATAGAAACTTTGCAGGCCAGAAGAGACTAGCACAAAATATTCAACTTGATAAAAACTGAGGATCTACAACCAAGATTATTCTACCCAGCAAAGCTATCATTCAAAATTGAAAGACAGATACAGAGATTTCCAGACAAGAAAAAGCTAAAGGAGTTTGTAGTCACTACCAAGCTAGTATTACAAGGAATTTCAGAGAGACTTCCTTAAGATGTTTTTTTAAAGCAAAATTATGAATAATAAAATAGCAATAGCTACATATCTATCAACAATTACTTTCAATTTAAATGGATTAATGCCAGATGGGTATTAGATTTGTCGGAGTGATATTTGGAAAGGGCTGAGAGCAGGGTGAAAAGATGAAGAAATTAAGAAGTACAAATTTGTGGTTATAAAATTGTCATGGGGGTATAAAGTAAAACATAATAAATGAGATGGTAATTAGTATATATAGTGCCAGGTGGGTACTAGACTAGTAAGGAGGATCACTTCTTAAATTATATAAATGTCGAATCACTAAGTTGTACACCTAAAATTTATATAAAATAATAGTGAATGTAAAAAAAAAAGAGGGGATATATGTATATAATGGAATATTATTCAGCCATAAAAATTGAAATCTTGCCATGTGCAATAAACTGGTCAAGAGCGTATCATGCTGAGTGTAGGATGTCAGGCAAATACAGACAAATGTCATATAATTACACTTGTAACTGAACTCTGAAAAACAAAATAAAAAACAAAACAAAATAAAAACAGACTCAAAGATACAGAGAATATTTTGATGATAGCCATGGGAGGAATGTTGGATGATTGAGTGTAAAGGGAGTAGAGATTTATAAGTGAAAATTCATAGTTACAAAATAGTAATGGGGATGCAAAATACAGCATAAGGCATACAGTCAATAATATTGTAATAACTATGCATGGTGTCAGAGGGGTACCAGCTTTATTGGAGTGATGACTTTGTAAGATATAGAAATATCTCCTCACTACATTGTATATCTGACACTAATATAACATTGTATGTCAAATATAATTATAAATATTGTTCAAAAAAGAATAAGAAAAATAAAATAAGTGAATGTAGCTATATCAAACTAAAAGCTTTTTCACAGAGGTTCCATGGTTGTATAGTGGCTAGGCTTCAGTGCTTTCACCACTGCAGCCTGGATTCTATTCCCAGCCAGGAAACTACCCAATAAATAAATAAATAAATAAATAAATAAATAAATAAATAAATAAATAATAAAAGCTTTTTCACAGCAAATAAAACCACCAACAAAACAAAGAGGCAACCAACTGAATGGGAGAAGATACTTGCAGATAATGCCTCCAGTAAGGGGCTAATGTTCATTATATACAGAGAAGCAGTACAAGTCAACAACAACAACAAAAGAACCAAAAAAAAACAAACTAACTAACAAAAACAATTTAATTAAAAAATGTGTGGAGGACCTGAACAGATACTTCTCCCAAAAATACATAGAAATGACCAACAGATATTGAAAAAACGTTCAGCTTTGCTATCAGAGAAATACAAATCAAAACCACAATTAAGATATGCTCTCACACTTTGTTGCAATGGCCATCATAAACCAGACAAATAATAAGTGCTGGAGAGGCTGTGGAGAAAAAGAAACCTTTGTACACTTCTTATAGGAATGTAAGTTAATATAGCCACTATAAAAAACACTATGGTTTCTCAAAAAATTAAGAATAGAGTTGTCATATGACCCTGCAATCCCTCTTCTTGGTATCTACCAAAAAATTCAAAATTTTTATTCACATAAATTTATGTATCACAATGTTCATTGCAGCAATGATTAATGGTGGAGAACACATGGAAATGACCAAAGTTTTTTCTGATAGTTGACTGGATTAAGATACACACAATGGAATATTACTTTGCCACAAAATATATAAACCACTGCCGTTTGTAACAACATAGATGGATCTTGAGATTATGATGCTAAGCAAAATAAGTCAGACAGAAAAAATCAAGAACCATATGACTTCATTCATATGTGGGATATAAAACTGAAAGCAACAAAGGCATAGGACAAACAAAAAACCAAAACCTCATAAACACATACAATTTAGTGGTTACCAGATAGTAGAGGGGAGAGGGTGGTAGTAGAGAAGGGAGAGTTTGTCAAATATTTGGTGATGGAAAGAGAACTGACTCTGGGTGGTGAGCACACAATGCAACCCAGAAATGCTATATTAAAGAATTGTACACTTAAAACTGAGTAATTTTACTATTACTCCAATAAATTTCATAAAAAATGAAAAATATGTTCAAATTTTCTCCATATATACACACACACACACACACACACACACACACACACACATATATGTATATACACATGCATATGTATCTAAAAGTCCAAATGTAATAAAAAGGCACCACAGTCCTTTAATTATCTATCTCCCAATAGTGAATACTTTATCTCCACACCTCTTCATAGACAAGCATATTCCATGAGTAATTTACAGTCACTGTCCCTACTTCTATCTTAACCCAATATAATCTGGTTACTGAAATACCCTGGCTATTGAAATTGTCTTACTAAGCTCAGCAATTACCTTAAATCAAAATCTTTGATTTCTATATGCCATATATTTCCACTGATTACCATTGTTTAGTCATTATTCTGCTGATATTTGTAGCAACATTTTTTCTTGGCTTTTATCAAATTTCTTGTACTGTTTCTCTTCATTCTCTTTTACTAGTTTATGTTACTTCATCCATTACTTAACTGTTGATAAACTCTAGGCTCCTTTCTTGAAATTTTAAACTCAATGCATACTAAATAATACCATCTGCTTTTCTTCTTTTTGTTAATTATTTTCCAAATTAGTTTCTTTTGCTGCAATACACACACACACACACACACACACACACACACACACACACACAATAAATAAATAAATAAATCAGAAAATCTCAAGAACCATATGACTTCATTTATATGTAAAATATAAAACTGAAACAATCAAAGGTATAAGATGAAAAAAAAAACAGCAAAGAAACAAAAACTTATACACACAAACAATTAAGATGTGATGTTAGGTTTTTTACTTGTGATTTCTCTTGTATTTTTGAGATAGGTCTGTAATATAATTTTTTCTCTTATTACTGCTTTTGATGTGTGCCAATAATTTTGATATGTTGTATTTCTATTGTCATTAGTTTGTATGTATTTTTATTTTTTTAATTCATTTTTATTGTTAGACTTATTGGGGTGACATCTGTTAGCAAGGATTACATAGGTTTCAGGCATACAATTCTACAGTGCATTGTCAACTTGATGTATAATAAGTTCACCACCTAATGTGACTTCTCTTTCCATCACCTTATAATTAGCTTCCCCCCCTCTTCTCCCACCCCCTCCCTTTTCTCCCATCCCTGACCCACTCATCCTCAAATAAACATTAAACTATTGATTGTGTCCATGGGTTATTTGTTTGTTCATTTCTTTTTTCTCTGCTTTCAGTTTTATATTACGCATATGAGTGAAGTCATACAGTTCTTTGTTTATTCTGTCTGGCTTATTTCACTAAGCATGATGATCTCCAGGTCCATCCGTTTTGTTGCAAATGGCAATATTTCATCTTTTCTTATAGCTGAGTAATATCCCATTGTGTATATGTACCACAGCTTCTTTATCCAGTCATCTGTCACAGGGCACTTTGGTTGTTTCCGTGTTTTGGCCACTGTGAACAGTGCTGCAATGAACATTGGGGTACATAAGTCTTTGCAGACAAAGGCTTTCAGGTTTTTTGGGTAGATCCCCAGAAGGGGGATTGCTGGGTCAACTGGTAGCTCCATTCACAATTTTCTGAGGAACCTCCACACTGTCTTGTACAGTGGTTGTACCAGTTTGCATTCCTACCAGAGTTCCCTTTTCTCCACATCCTCTCCACCATAGTTTGTATGTATTTTTAGTTTCTTCTTCTATTTCTTCTTTGATCCAGTCATTTTTTAATGACATGAGGTTGAATCTCAAAGTATATGTTTTATTTTTTACTTTCTTTTTTAAGTTCATCTTAAATTTCAAAGCTTTGTGATCTGAAAATACACTTGGTATGACTTAAATCTTCTTGGATTTTCTGAAGGTAGTTTTGTGACCCAGCATATTGTGTATTGTTAATAATGTTCCATGTGCACTAGAAAAGAATGTATAATCTTGTATTGTAGGACGGAGTGTTATTTTTTTTTAATGTCAACTGTGTCCAATTGCTGGAATATATTATTTAAAGCTGATATTTTCGTATTTAATTTCTGTTTGGATTATCTGTTCATGGATGTCAAGGGAGTGTTCTTGTACCCTACTATTAATAATATTGTGTTTATTTCAGTTTCTTCTTTTAGAACTGTTAGTAGTTGCTATGTAAATTTTGGTGCTTTCTTATTGGGGACATATATATTAAGAAGTGCCATTTCTTCTTGTAGTATTGTCGTTTTTAGCATATTAAATGACCATCTTGTTTCTTATTACATTTTTTATGCTGAAGTTTGTTTTGTCAGATATAAGTACAGATACTCCTGCTTTTCTCTGGATGCCATTTGCTTGGATTATTGTTTTCTACCCTTTAACTTTCAGTCTGTATTTATCCTTGGGGCTGAGGTGTGTCTCTTGAAGACAGCATATGTATAGGTTTGGTTTTTTAATCCAGTCTGCTACTGTGTGCTATTTTATTGGTGAGTTCACTCCATGTTCATTTAGGATGATGACTGATATATGAAGATTTCTTATAACTATTTTATCTTTTGTTTTCTGGTAGCTCAGGTTGTCGATTTATTTTTTGCTTTTCTTTCACTGTCAGTTATTTTAGCTTGATGTTCAACAAATTTTACTTCTTTTTTACTTGTTATGTGTCTTAGTTCTAAGGTTTTTTTTTCCTTTTTTGAGTAGTTATCATGAAGTTTATGTGAAAGAAAATTTCATATATATATATATATATATATATATATATATATATATATATATATATAGGCTCCTTTTCTTAAGCATACTTCTTATCTCCATTCTTTTTTTGATAATTTAAAGCTTTACTTACTCTCTTTTCATGTTTTTATTGTCCCAACATTTCTTTATTTATTTTTACTTTTTGTTTCAGGTCAAATAGCCTTCTTCAATATTTTCTGAAATTCTAGCTTTGTGCTGGAGAATTCTTTCAGCTTCTGTATGTCTAAAAGGTTTTGTTTCTTTGTGTTTTTTTTTTCCTCATATCTAAAGGATAACTTTGTGGGATACATTATCCTTGGCTGGTAACTTCTCTTTTTCAATATTTTGAAAATTTAATTTCACTACCTCCTGGCTTGTAAAGTTTCTGTTCAGAAATCTGATGACAGCCTAATGGCCTTTCATTTATAGGTTTTGATCTTCCTTCTCATGCCTGACTTGAGAATTCTTTCTCTGTCTTTGACCTCTAACATCTTCAGTATAATGAGCCTTGGAGAAAGTCTGCTACAATTCAGGTTGTTAGGGATCTGATCTTTTTTTAATTTGGGATTTTAATCCTTTCTACAGGTTTGGACAATTCTTACCTACTATTTGTTGAAGTAAGCTTTTCTTGAAATTCTGCTCTTCCCCTTTTGGTATCCCCATTATTCTTATGTTGTTTCTTCTAATGGAGTCAAATAGATCATTAAGAGTTTTTTTCTTTCTTTTTCTTTTTTTGACTCTCAAGTCTCTCTCTTCTTTCTGTGACATTTCCATATTTCTATCTTCAATATCACAAATTCTTATATTCATCTGCTCAGCCTATCTTCGCATGCTAGCTATTTCATTTTTCATTTCTTTTATTGTGTTGTTTATCTCTACAATTTCTATTTGGTTCTTTTTTATAGTTTCTATTTCATTGTTAAAGTATTCTTTTGTTTACAGATTTCCTTTCTGAGATGATCTAGCATTGATTTTCTTTTATTTCCCTAATTATTTTCAGAACTACAGTCTTAATTTTTGTGTCATTATATAATATATTTCCATGTCTTTAAAGTTTTTTATGGAGATTTTTATTTTACTTCTGAGCAGCTTTGCTCCCTAGAGTTTTCAATGTTGATGAAGTTTTTCCTTTTCTGGGCATAAGGATTTTTTCCCTGGCAGATATCAAGTGGTCTTCCTTTCACTTCCCAGTTGGTTTCATTGTAGCATCTTATAATATTTTCTCTTGGTTATTTGATCTTCTCACATTGTGAAGATTTCCTTGAAGGCAGGCTTCCCTTCTTTCACCCAGTTGTCTTGGTCTCAGTGCACCTCTTCTTTGGGAGGATGTCATGGGCGTTGGTACTTTTTGCCTCTGAGATCCCAGTGTAGGCAGAAGCTGCAGTGCCTGTGTGTCAGTTTCCCTGAGCTCCCTTACTAGTCTCACCTTGAAGAATGGGTGAGTGGTTTATTGGAAAATTGTAGGAATTTTTTTTTTTTTGCAGCAAAGAGTAGTGGGAGTTTTCTGGTTATGGCTGAATTTATGCAGATACTAGGTGAAGTTGGGCAGGGAGAGCTTTTGGAGAGAGTAAGAGAAAGCAGCTAGGCTTTTTATCTATGATTTCTGCCTGGTGGTTAGGGCAATGTGGGTTACAACTGCTGTGCATTGTGAGGACTCACATTGCCCTGGGTACTGGGCTCAATTGTTACACAAGCCTGTCCTTTTATTGGGAGTGCACAGGGCTAGGGCAGGTGCATACCATTGACACTGCCTTTATTTTTTCTCATGAGCCTGTGCTTCACCCAAGATTGTGTTTTGTTCTGGTCAGTGTTTCTAAGGCTCCATCCATGCTCTCAGTTTCTAGCTCATCCAGGACTGGTTTGTGGTTTTCAGCACTGTTGCACCCCTCAGGTCCCTGCTTCAAACTCATCCAGTGTCATGCATGCTCTGGCTTGGGCCTTGACTAACCAGAGCCATGTAGTGCACCACTACTCAGGCTCTAATTTGTCAAAGGCTGTGCTTCAACTGGGGCTCCAACTCCCCAAAGCAGTGTAGGATGCCTTGGCTTGGGTCCTAACTTGTTCAGGGATATGGGGTGCTGCAGCTTCCCAAGCCTCTGCCCCTGCCAGCTCTCAGCATCTAACACACCCAGGGTTGGGTAGTTCAGCCATGTTCCTGGGCTCCTAGCTCATTCCCCCTTCTGCCAGGCTCCAGGTTATAATCCACAGCCCTGGCTACTTCTTTCCCTTTTTTCCTGCTCCCCTTCCTTTCTCTGACCTTTAGATATTTTTCTGTGATAAGTTGGTCTCTTAGCTGAGGCTCTGTGTTGCTTAGGGATTCCCTTGTTAGATTTTAGCTGTTCAATTTTTTTGTATTTTCCAAAAGGGATTTAAAGATTCTCTTCTCACACTGCCATTTTGATAATGTCTCTTCATTGTATTTTCTGAGTCCCAGTTTTATTTTATCTGGCTCCCTACTAAACATCTTCACTAAGATGACCTGCACTTATCTCATACTCAGCATTTTCCAAATTGGACTTACCATCTCCCCTACTTCAAACTTATTGGTCTTCCAGTGTTCTTAGTGAATGATACCACTACTAAGCAGTTGTTCATGTCATAAGTGTAGAAGTCAATCTTGATTTCTCCAACACTTTCATGCTTTCAAAAACAATTAAGTCTTGTCAACACATATTCCCTCCTAATTATATCTTAAAAGTTTAGCATTCTCTCAAACTCTCCACTAATAATTTGCCACCACTAGTATAAAATCCAAAGTTTTTATCACAACCATCCAATGTTCATTATTTGATCAATATTTATTGTGCTGCCAAGTCAGTTCCAAGCATTTTACAAGCTTTTTGTGTTTAAGCCCTGGCTACTACTCTAGTGACATCTATTTTAACTTGATTCAACTACCTTGCCACTTTTCATGTTTAAATAATAACTTATTTTTCATTAAATACATACTGCTTTCTTGCTTCTCTGTCTTTGCAGAGACTGTTAGCTTTAATGCGGGTTTTTTTTTAAAGATTCAATTTAAATATTAAATTAAAATAATTGTATACCAAAGAACTCTATACTTTTTTATGATCATACAAGTATACCCAGCTATGTAATTTTTTCCTGTTAAATTTGCATTGTTATTAGTCAGTCCTATTGCTACTACAAAGTAATGACTAAATTGGCCTAAAGAATTTTTGTTGGAGTTATGGAATGATAGGTGAGATAGACTTCAGGTGAGAAACTTATCTTCCCCGCATATCTTCTAGTCCAGTCAACAAAGCTGGAGTAGATTGGGCTTGAGTGACTAAAATTCTTTTTGAGTACACTTACTGAATACTTTTACTTAAATCTTGAGTTAGACCAGAAAGGAATATATTTTTAGGTTAAAATATTTTTGACCCTCATTATAACATGGGATGATTCCCTTGTCTTCATGAGTACTGTGTTAACATTGAAAGGGGGAGAAAGAAGAGAAAGAAATTTTAACATATGTTTGCATATTTTCATGCTTCTTTAAGCCTCTAATTGTCTAACCTCTAATTAGCTCATCTTTTTACTAAAATTCAGCTAGTTTTCTCAATATATCTTTCAGTGGGTGTTCTCCATTTGCTGCAACAAATATCTTTAAACAGATTATATTTCAAACTAATTTTTCAGTTTAATATTCCCCTCTGACCAAACTCTCTTGCTATTTTGTTTCACACTCACTTGCAAGAGCACTCCAGGATTTGAAATGCAGCATGAAAATAAAATATGTCCATTACTTTCTTTCTTAGAAAAGCCAGACCCAGTCACAAGTGTGAGACATGCAACTTGATTTTTACTAAACATATCACATGTATTCAAATTATCATCAAATCTTTGTTTTTTAAAACACTGCTTCTTTAGTTTATAATATATAAAACTGTATTACTGATAAACAATTGCCCTAAAATCCAGTTTCCAAAATAAGAACAAAAACAGCAAGAACAGATATTTGTATAGGACTTACTCTGTCTTGGGCACTGATCTAAAATTTTTGAGAGTATATTTATGTAATATAATCTTGAGGTTGTCTGTGAGTCAGGCATTATATAATGCAAACTTTAATGATAGATAAATATACACAGAGAAACTAAAGACTTACCCAAAGACACATAGCTAGTAAATGTCAGAGGCATGCTTTTAACTTAGGTGATGTAGTTTTAAAATCATATTATTAACTATTATGTTTTACTTGTTCCCTTTTGACTATCAGGCTACAGATTAATTCTATGAACTTTCCACATTTTCTCTCCAGTAGACTTTCAAGATTATGTTACTAAGGATATAGCTTACAAAATTTCAATCTAGACTCTATATTTCAGTTACAATACAGTAATCACTAGCCATTTTGTGGCTATTGATCTTTTAAAACATGCCTAGTGAAAATGAGTGACTGATTTTTTTAATTATATTTAATTTTATTTAATTTTAATTAAATTTTTAAATGCCAAACATGGAAATTACTGCTATCTTGGACAGTGCCTCAACATTGGCTTTTCTCTAGTAATCAGAAAATGGAAGTTGACTGAACATATACTTGCCACTACAATGAACAACAAATGCAGAAGAGTGTGGCTTTTTCTTTTCCCAAATCAGACATATTTTGGAATCTAAGGCATAGGAAAAAGTAGGTTGAAATTCAATGTTTGTATTAAATTGAAAGTGACACTAGAAGAAGGCAGGCCAAATGAGGGTGTTGAGCCAAGTCACAGGTAAGTCATGGTGGAGCTTTGACAAACAGGTACAAGTTTATAGCCTGAGTGCTAAGGATGAGGTAAAGAGCATACAAGTTGACCAAGACAAAAGCATATATTATAGGTTTGGATGTTAACTTAATAAAAGCAGAATACATTAGCTGTGGTATCCAAGCTGAGGCAAGTCAGAAGTCTCAAATAGGCCAAAGGGTTCAGGCATTGCAGTAATTAGTTCACATTGGGCACCAAGCAACAAAGATGAAATTAAAAAAAGAAGACATATATACAATGAAATATTAGTTGGCCATAAGAAATACTGTAATTTGCTACAGTATGAATGGATCTTGAGATTATCATGATAAGCAACATAAATCAGACAGAAAAAGTTAAGAACCATTTGACTTCACTCATATATGGGACATATAAATGAAAGCAACAAACAAACAAGACAATCAAACAAAAATTATAGACACAGACAACAATTTAGTGGTTACTAGAGTGTAAGCATGAGGTGTGGTGGTAGAAGAGGGTAAAGGGGCTCATATATGGTAATGGAAGGAGAACTGACTCTTGGTGGTGAATATACAATGCAATATATAGATGATATATTATAGAATTGCATACTTGAAACATATAATTTTACTAGCCAATATCACCCCAGTAAATTTAATAAAATTTAAAATTAAAACTGAAAAAATAAAACAGATAATACATTTAAAAAGAAGACAAATAAAAGAAAGTGTGTATATCCTACAGATAGATCAGGTTAGGACCACCAAGTAGGTACTTACTATAAGCCAGACACCATTCAAGGTAATTTTATATTTTTATATATATATATATAATTTAATTTTTTAAGTAAGTACATTATTATCTTCATTTTATACATGATAAATATGAAGTACACAATTTCTGCAGAACTAGATGATTTATAGGTATTATCTATAATTTTCACTTAAATTGTTTTTGGAGATTGCATGAACTTTTTTTTCACAGATGAAGTCTTGAGTACATAAAAAGGTATGAATTATAACTCAGGTTTGTCTGGTTTCTTCCTAACAAATGACTTTTCTTAAAAGCCACATGATAGACTTTGATCTCTTTTTATTCTTCAAATGTTCACATCTGAGACTTCTTTCATTCTTTAGATCTTTTTTTAGATTAGGTACATATTTCAATGATCAAATATCCAAACCATCCAGGGATCTCTTGGTCTCTGAAGAGCAAGTTCTCTTATCAGCTATTAATTTCTATTGGAGCAACCTCAGTGACAACTCTATAGTTTCTCTATGGTGAGATGATTAGAGCATCCATATCAAACTATTAAACATGTGGTTATTGCTTTTATTTACATAAAATTTGTTATTTTCTTATTATTGGTCCATTCATTTTAATGTTTTTATTAAAGTAACATTTATGTGTTAAAAATTTATATTTCTTAATGGTACAAATTTAATGAGTTTTGACGAATGTATACACTTGTGTAACCAATACCCAAATCAAGATATGGAATATTTCTATAATCCTATAGGTAAGGCAATCCTTAACTACAACACCTAGCACAGATAACCACTGTATTGATTGTTTTATCTGTTTTTGAAATGCATTTAAATGGAAATACATAGTATTTACTCTTTTGTATGAGGTTCCTTTCACTTAAACTGGTGTAAGATTGATCTATTTATTGAAGAGAACATTCTTTCCTCATTGTATATTCTTGTCCAGTTTTGGAAAAATAAGAAAATCTTATTTGTAAAAACATGGATAATCCTACAAAATATTATGCTAAGTGAAGTAAACCACACACAAAATATTATCTCCATTTTATAAAGAATATAAAATAGTCAAACTAATATAAGCAGAAAGCAGAATGGTGGTTACCAGGAGCTGTGGGAGGGGGAAGCAGTGAGGTATTGGTCAAAGCTATAAAGCTTTTGTATTACAGAATAAATAAGTCTTAGATACCTACTGTACATTATAATGCCTATAGTTAACAATTCTGAATTTTATAGTTAACATTCTGCTAAAAGAGCAAACCTTATATTAAGTGTTCTTATCACAATCAATCAATACAGTGTATAAATAGGGCAAGAGTAAACTTTTGGAGGCAATGCATATGTTTATGGTACTGATTGTGGTGATGGTTTCATGGATGTATACTTATCTTTAAACTCATCAAATTGTATACATTAAATATGTACAGCATTTTTATGTCAATAATATCTCAATAAAATGAGATCATAAGTGTTCTATGTACTATTATATATATATGTGATACATCTATACAATAGCATATTACTTGTCAATAATAAGGATGAAATCTTACCATTTGTGACAACATAGATAGACCTAGAAAGTATTTCACTAAGTGAAATAAGTCAGACTGAAAAATACAAATACAATCTCATTTATACCATAAAATCTCACTTATATGTGGAATCTACAGAAAAAAAAAGTGCACAAAGAAAACAGAAACAGGTTCATAGATACAGAGAACAAACTGATGATTGCCAGAGAGAAGGCAGATTGGGAAGCTGGGTGAAAAAGGTGAAGGAACTACAAATTGATAGTTACAATATAGTGGTGAGAATATAAATTGCAGCATAGAGACTATAGCAAAAAGTGTTGCAGCAACTATGTATAGTGTCAGAGGTGTACTAGATTAATTGGGGGAATCAGTACATAAAATAGAAATATCTAACCAACATGCTGTACACCTGAAACTAATATAAAATAATATTGAATATCAAGTGTAACTGAAAAATAAAGTTAAAAAATTTATCTATGTTTTAGTATGTATCGGAGTCCTAGAGCTATACTGGAGACCTAGAGCAAATTACCCTAAAACAGTGTTAGTGGCAAAAACTACTAAGAAATCTGTCCTACTTTGGGCTCATAATGAGAAGGTGTCATTGTTTGGAAAAGACAGTATGCTGGGAAAACTAGAAGGCCGAAGGAAAAAAGGAAAACCAAATATAAAGTAGACTGACTCCATAAAAAGAAACCATGGGCATGAGTCTACAGAAACTTTGCAGGACTGTTCAGAACAGGAAATCGTGGACATTACTCATTCAGCAGGAGTCAGGGCTGACTCAGCAACACATCACACACAACATTCCAATGAATAGACATGGCATGATTTGTTCATTCATTCTCCTGTTAGGGGACATTTGGGTAGTTTCCTTCTTGAGAATATTTTAAACAAATCTGTTTTAAACATTCTTGCAAGTCTAATTTGTAGGCATATATTTTCATTTCTCCTGGAAAAAGTGCCTAGGAGTATAAATTCTGGGTCATAGGGTAGATGTATGCTTAATCATAAGGAGTTGTAAAATAGATTTTCAAAGTGATTATAGCATTTTAAACTCTTACCATCAAGGTACAATAGTCTTAGTTGTTTTATATGCATATACTCACAAAGCTTATGTGTTGTCAGTCTATTTAATTTTAGCCATTCTGGTGGATGTGCAGTGGTATTCCACTATGGTTTTCATTTTCATTTTTGTGATGACTAGTGACATTAAACATCTTTTCCTGTGCTTAGTAATTTTGGACTACTTTTATAATGGACTGCACATATCTTCCACCAGTTAAGTTGAAACACTATTAGCTTAAAGATTATTGGATGGCTTAATGCCCCTCTGTTAAGCAAACTCTGGCCACGGTCACTCCACCTACTCTAGGCAAGGGCTTAGGTGCTTTGGCTACTAATGCTGCTGATGCTACAGCTGTCTTTAAAATAGCAAAATAATGATCTTTTTTTCTTTAACAATTACTTTCCCATGACTCAGAATTGTAGTTCTACATTTTACAGATATCTTACAAATCAACCCAATAGTTAATTTCCTTCTTCCAGGACTTAAACTTTATTAATTTTTTATTGTTAAACTTGTTGGGGTTATATTGGTTAGCAAAAATTACACGGGACTTAAATTTTAGTTCTCAGAAAGGAAAAAAGAGAAGCAACTTTTGAAATACACAGTTAAAAGATGTATGATTCCATAGCTCACAACACTAGAGACGGCCCTTGCACATTCTGTATAAGTGTACTATAATTCAGAATTCACTGAATAATGGTAAGAATAATGATACCTACAAACTGTAATTTAAAAATTAGGGAAGAAAAAATAGCAACACACATATAGAGAAAAATTAAATAAATGAAAAAAAAGTGTAACAGTTACTTTTAAAATGCAGAAATGCCTACTCTTAGTGTGAGGGAATCCAGCTTAAATTGACTTGATGTGATTTTGTTCTCTTCCAGCCAAATGAATTTTGTACAGTGAGGTTTTAAGGTAAGGAGAGGATGAACAATCTGCTGGATACATTTTAGAATTTCAAATGTTGTTAACTTGAAGGGATCTGCAATGTCATTTAATATAACTCCCTGAAGAGTGAAAGAGTCACCTCACAGAACCCATAAATGTTTTTATCTTTTAAAGTTTCTTAGTCTTAGTGACAGTCTCTAGAGCAACAAAAAATAAACCTATTATCTGGTACATACCAACACTTCATAAATTACATTAAAAGCTATTATGCCTTCTACTCTCAATTCAGGTTTGACACCCTTAAGTTTCTTCAGTCATTGCTTATAAAAACTATTAACCATCTTGTTCACCTTTGCTTTCCATTGTCAATATTTTCCTTAAAATTTCCCCCCAAAATATGCTATGTAAGTGATCTGACAACACCAATAACAGTGAAACTGTAACCTAGAAAAAATACAATGTACTTGCAGATTACATTAGCTTTTTGATTACATCAGCATTGACCGTTTTTCCAGTAGTAAAACCCTTAAGCTTTTTCATAAGCACTCATTTGGACCATGGTTTCCTTACTTGAAGGTGTTTGGTTTTTTGTTTGGTTAGTTGGTTGGTTGGTTGGTTTTGTTTTGTTTTTGAAGAAAGAGAAAGCTGAGTATCAGGCTTTTAATTAGTCCTTATTATACTTCATCTTTGTAGTTTCAGTCCACTGTTCTAACTTGCATATGTAATTGCACTTTTTATTTTTTGGACAGTCTTTCCACAATATTTCATTATAATTGTTTGCTTCAGAACCTGGAATCTAAAGAATAAAAATAAACCATTTCTTGTTTTCTCAGAGTCTTAATGGGTCATCATTCTGAGCTTAAGTATTTACTGCCCAGGACTTTAGGAACATATTATACTGAGCCTAGGAAATTCAATAGAGATATTTTTTTTTCACTAAATACCTGATATAACATATTTTATGTTAGAAGAGTCCAAGTTAGTTGAAGTTAATTTAATTGAGACTTTATTGAAATGTAACAACTAAGTTACTAATTGTGAAACTTATTGGAATTTCAACTGATAATATCATTTACTCACTAACAAAAAAAATCACATAAAATTTTTCATCAGAAACAAATGCCCTCACCACACACTTCTAAGAAGTGAAGTAACTTTGCTCTTTCAGCTAGTCTGCTCAGTGCCTTAACATAAGGACTTTGTAAAAAGCTAATTTTGTACTTTATGTTTACTAGAATAACACAGGTGAATAAGGGCTTACTAAAGAATAATTTATGTAAAAATAGTTTAAAATGTTATAACGCAAAAATTCTTCATGGATATTTGCAATCTCTCATATTATCACTCAAGAAAGTGCATTAGCAACAGAGAATTCATGATAAATGTATCAACATTTTATGGCTGCTTTTCACAAAAGCTTCAATGTATGTCCCACCCCACTCACTTCTAAATCTAAATTTTCATGTTTGACTAGAACTGTCATTGCCTAATTAGAATTTTTTCTGAATCTTTGTTTGTATCTATTTTATGTCCCCATTTTTACTCTTTTACTTCAAATTATTTTTTCAGTTATAGTGGATCTTCAATGTTATTTTATATCAACTTCAGGTGTACAGCATAGTGGTTAGATGTTATAAATTTATAAAATGATCCCCTGATTAATCTACTACACCCCTCACACTATATATAGTTCTTGACACATTATCACCTATATTCTTGATGCTTTATTTTACATTTTTGTGACTATTTTGTAACTACCAATTTGTATATTTTAATCTCTCCACCTTTTTCACCCACTTTAAACCCACCTCTTCTCTGGCAACAATCAATTTGTTCTCTGTACCTATGAGTCTGTTTCTCTTTTGCATTTGTTGTTTATTTTGTTTTTTATATTCCACATATAACATCATAAGGTATTTGTCTTTTCTGTCTCACTTACTTCACTTAACATAATCCCTCCTAGGTCCATCCATGTTCTCACAAATCATCAGATTTTTTTCTTTTGCATCTATTGATGGACACGGGTTAATTTTAAATTATGCTATTATTTAAAGTGCTACAATTAACATAGGAGAGTGCATATATCTTGGAATTAGTGTTTTGTATTTCTTTGAATAAATACCCAAAGGTAGCATTGCTGGATCATAAGATAATTCTATTTTTAGATTTTTAGGAAACCTCCAAATTGTTTTCCAAAGAGGCTGCACCAATTTACAATTCCACCAACAGTGCACAATGGTTCCCTTTTCTCTGCATCCTCGCTACACTTGTTGCTTGTTGATTTACTGATAATAGCCATTCTGACAGATGTAAAGTGATATCCCTTTGTGGTTTTAATTTGCATTTCTCTTATGATTTGTGATGTTGAATAACTTTTCATATGTCTATTGGCCATATGTATGTCTACTTTGGAAAAGTATTAATTAAGGTTCTCTGTCCATTTTTAAATTACATTGTTTTTTTGTTTGCTTTTTGTTTTAAAATGTATGAGATTTTTAATAAATTTTGTATGTTAACCACTTATCAAATGTACCATTAGTGAATATCTTCTCCCATTCAGTCAGCTGTTTTCTTTATGGTTGTCTTTGCTGTACAAAAACTTTACAGTTTAATGTAGTTTCACTTATTTATTTTATATTTTTTCTTTCCCTTGCCCAAGAAGATACATCAGAAACAATATTATTAAGAGCAATGTCGGAAAGTTTAATTGCTATGTTTTATTCTATGGTTTTGTGTCATATTTAAGTCTTGAATTCATTTTGAGCTTTTTCTTATAAACAGTATTAGAAAGTGGTCTAGTTTCATTTTTTCATGTATCTGTTCAGTTTTCCCAACAACATTTATTGAAGAGACTGTATTTACCCCAGTGTATGTTTCTGCCTTCTTTGTCAGAGATTAAATAACCATTTAGGTGTGAGTTTATTTCTCAGTTTTCTATTTTGTACCATTGATCTAGGTGTCTGTTGTTAGGCCAGCACCATGTTGTTTTGATTACTATGGCTTTGTAGTACAGTTTCATATCAGGTGGCATGATACCTACAATTTTGCTCTTTTTTCCCCAGTATTTATTCTACTTCTGTGAAAAATGCCATTGGTGTTTTTAATAGGAATTTCAGTGAATGCATAATTTGCTTTGGGGTAATATTAACATTTTAACAATGTAAATTTCTTTTTATCCATGAGCACTTTATATATTTCTATATATTTGTAGCTTCTTTAATTTTTTATTCAGTGTGTTCTAATTTTCCAAGTACAGGTCCTTTACCTTTTTGGTTAAATTTATTCCTATGTATTTTAATTAATTAATTAATTATTAATACATTTATTAATTAATAATCGTAAATAGATGTTTTCTTAATTTCTCTATGTGAAACTTCATTATTGCTGTATAAATTGCAAATAGTTTCTGAATATTAATTTGTATTCTGTTATTTTACTAAATTTATTTATTATTTATAATAATTTTTGGTGGAAAATTTTGGTTCTCTACATATGGTATCATGTCTTCTACAATTAATGACAGCTTCTCTTATATCCAATTTGAATGCATTTTATTTTATTGCTGTGACTAGGTCTTCTAATACTTTGTTAAATAAACATTGTAAAAGTGGGTATGTTTGTCTTGTTTCTAATCTCTAACAAAGTACTTTTAGCTTTTCCCCACTGAGTATGAGGTTAGCTGTGGGTTTTTCAGATATGGTTTTATTAGGTTGAAGTATGTGTCGCATCCACTATTTCCACTTTTCTCAGAACGTTTTTCATAATTGGATGTTGAATTTTTGTCAAAGTTTTTCAGTATCTATTAATATCATCTTATTATATTTCATTTTGTTTATGTGGTATGTCAAGTTAATTGATTTGTGGATAGTGACAAACCTTGCATACCAAGAATAAATTTTACTTGATTAAAGTGTATAATCTTTTTAATGTATTGTTGCATTCAGTTTGCTAATTTATGTTGAGAAATTTTACATCTATATTCATCAGGGATATTATACCATATCTTTTTTTTAATGTCTTTGTTTTATTTTTAATTGTTAAATATATTGGGGTGACATTGGTTAGCAAAAACTACATAGGTTCCAGGTGTAAAATTCTACAGTGCATCGTCTATGTGTTGCATTATGTGTTCACCATCCAGGGTCAGTTCTCTTTCCATCACCATTTATTTGATTCTCCTGCCCTACTCTCCCACCTTCTATCTGCTTGCCCCTAGTTAACCACTAAACTATTGACTGTGTTCATGTGTTTTGTTAATTTGTTGCTTCCAGTTTTATATTCCCTATATGAGTGAAGTCATACGGCTCTTGCTTTTTTTCTGTCTGACTTATTTGACTTAGCATGATAATCTCAAGGTCCATTCATTTTGTTAAAAATGACAGTATTTCATCCTTTCTTATAGCTGAGTAGTATTCCATTGTGTATATGTACCACAGCTTCTTTATCCAGTCATCTATTTAAGGGCACATCAGTTGTATTCATGACTTGGCCACTGTGAACAGTGTTTTTTTTAAATTCATTTTTATTGTTAGACTTATTGGGGTGACATCTGTTAGCAAGGATTACATAGGTTTCAGGCATACAATTCTACAGTGCATTGTCAACTTGATGTATAATAAGTTCACCACCTAATGTGACTTCTCTTTCCATCACCTTATGTTTAGCTTCCCCCCCTCTTCTCCCACCCCCTCCCCTTTCTCCCCTCCCTAACCCACTAGTCCCCAAATAAACATTAAACTATTGATTGTGTCCATGGGTTATTTGTTTGTTCATTTCTTTTTTTCTTTGCTTTCAGTTTTATATTCCGCATATGAGTGAAATCATGCAGTTCTTTGTTTTTTTCTGTCTGGCTTATTTCACTTAGTATGATGATCTCCAGGTCCATCCATTTTG
>PVJL010011949.1:0-39965 GCA_004026885.1 Lyroderma lyra | reverse complement strand
AACAAATAACCCATGGACACAATCAATAGTTTAATGTTTATTTGGGGATGAGTGGGTTAGGGAGAGGAGAAAGGGGAGGGGGTGGGAGAAGAAGGGGGGGAAGCTAAATATAAGGTGATGGAAAGAGAAGTCACATTAGGTGGTGAACTTATTATACATCAAGTTGACAATGCACTGTAGAAGTGTATGCCTGAAACCTATGTAATCCTTGCTAACAGATGTCACCCCAATAAGTCTAACAATAAAAATGAATTAAAAAAAAAGAAAAAAACGAAAGTGTGCTATTGCCTTTCCTGTCAGTGCTCTGAGTCAGGCACGACAGAAACCAATTCCTTGGGCAGTACCTTGAAAAGGCAGAACACTGAACATGGATTCCATTTTTATTATTCCTCCCAAGGGAGAGGCAGAATTGGCTTTTGGTATTCTAACAAAGGCTGTTACATGGTTCATATATGTGGTCTATATTACTGTTGTGAAATTGGTGTCTCCATTGTGGCTTCCTATTCCACCATCTTGCTAATCTCACACTGATGCTTTCTCTACTCATTAGTGATACGAGCAGTCCTACTTTTATAGGTACTTTCTTAAGGTTTCTGTTTAACTTGGCAGCTGATTAAAATTTTCCTTAAAGTTACTTCAAATTCGCTTCCACTTGTGCTAACACATGTCTCCTTATGAAATCCCTGTCATTTATTGTTACCCAGCATTTATACTTGTTCAGCAAATTTGACAGCTAAATATTTCACAAATTACTCAACTGAATATTCTTCTCAAAGGAAGCCACCATAGTGTTCTTTGCTCTGCTAAATAATATAGTGGAACAATTAAAATAATGTTGGTTAGGTATGACTTATTCTTTCTTTCCTTGCATCTTAGTTTCTTTATTTATTTTATAATAATCTCCCAAAGAATATTTAATAGTTTTCATTTTATGCCTTTTTGTCTATCCTCAGTCCATCTGCCAAGTAAAAACTAGAGTCAGGATTCTCTTATGTCCATAGAAGGTGTAATTGGCCTTGGGGTTTTTAAAAGTAGAATGGTCAAGAATCTTGTTAGGCTTATGAGTATGGGTATTGAAACTAAGTAAAGGAATTCTATCTTCTCCAAAAAAGCCAAGTCATAGAGACACTATGATGTAGTGGGAGAGATAAATCAAGAAAGTATAAAATCCAACAAAAATGAAATAACAATAATAATATTTTCACATGTAAAAGTGGTGACTGAGAAGAATGTTTGTATGCAACTGAACCACGCCTGAAAAGAACACAGACAGGTAACTGCATCCTGGTAGTAGGTACATCCTTCAATGGAATGATTCCCAAATGAGCGACTTCATTACCTTATACCTTTCCTAAGTGCTTGTTGCACTAGACTGAATCTGACACTGACATGGCTCACCCTTGCCTTTCAGATGACAAGGGAGTCTGAATTACTCTAATGGGCATCATTCCTGGTTGATCTGTAGATCTCCAGTAGGTCAGGACTTTCCTGGTTGTATAACATTGTAGGAAGGATCCTCAATTAGAAGTTGGAGATCCAAGTTCTTGTCCATGATATCCCCATGTATTCAATCTGATCTTTTCCCAGTTTTCAACTGGCTCTCCATCACAGTGCATATTTATTTTGAAAAGGAGGTGGGGAAATGATCAAATAGGCATACTGCTAGTAATTAAAATACTCAAAGCCTTCTAATAATTGGGGAACTTAGGCCATAAAGGCTTTTTCTCCCTTTACCTCAATATTGTTTATTCTTACTGCTGATGACTGGTGGTTAGAATACTTGTGGGGTGAAGCGAGACTCCCAGAGTAATTTTATGTAAAGTTTTCATGTTGTAGTGTGCACAGAGTGCTAGCTTTGAGGAAACACAGTTTACAAGAAAACATTATTTACTTAAGCTTAATGTCTCTTAATGTTTCCCTGGGAAGACCTACTCAGAACCCAGGAAGATAGGACCAAGAAATAGTCACTTACTCTTAAATAAGTTGCATTGTTACCCTAAAGATAGATTTGATTTTATTCAATTAAACATCCATTTTTGTCACCTACTATTGGCAAAGTACAAAAAGAGATATTTTTGAGAAAAATATTGGAATTTCTGACTTGTATATAAGTATGTCACAGGTTTACTTAAAAAAGTGACCTGAATGCACTGTAGAATTGTATGCCTGAAACCTATGTAATCCTTGCTAACAGATGTCACCCCAATAAGTCTAACAATAAAAACGAATTATATATAAAAAAAGTGACCTGAATAATATTCTTGCTCTTCTTCATTCTCATTCTAGAACTTGGCTAAAGTGCTTCACTGTTCTGAGCTTCAGGTTTCACAGTTGGAAATTGAAGATATGAATCTACCTTTTTATAAAAGAAATAACATGATGATGAACAAGATAATGTCAAGTCTTACTGTGGAACTTGGATGTAGTTAGCATTCAATAAATGTTAATTTACTTTCACTCTGAATTCTGATTGATTTTTTTTTTTGGTCTAAATGACTACTAAGTTGAAATATTTTATAAATCCAAGTAATATTAAAAAATAAATTTTACCAAGACAAATTCACCAACACCCTGCAAAGCTATGGTCAGATGAACTAAAGTGATAGAAAATGAAAAAACTAATCCCATAGATACATGAGAAGAAAAATAGAATTCAGCAAAATTGAAGAAAGGATAATTCAAAAGGAATTTGAACCAGATGAGTGGATTAAAAGTTTCTGAAGTAGGGGGTGTTGTATTAAAACTTTTGGTGGGATGAAATGGAAAACTGGTACTCCATGAAAACAATATATATTTTAAGGAGTTTCTACTTAGGTTCGCTTGTGACCAATTGTTCCTGAATAAATATACCCCTGAAGTAATAAATGATACAATATATGTTTGTAGGCGCTTTGGCTCCCAGGAAGAATGAAATTGTAGAAGCTTGTATTCTAGTGTTATTGCTACAGCTGTTGTTGACAGCTGTTATTAGCAGCTGCAATTACATCCCTTAGAAAAGACCTGACAGGTGGTACTGGATGAGAAGAGACACCCATGGGGATTGTCATGATAAATTCAGACCCCGTGAATTGTTGTTGATGTGATATTGAATTAATAATAACTGGCTGTTGTTGTAATATATCGTATAACATCAACTTGCTTTTAAGTGTTTCCTCATCAAGTAAGACAGGGCATGCAATGATGGCCCCCGCCTGCACAGGGAGAAATTGAGGAAAGAGACAGACTCTTCTCTGAACTGTACCTGCACTTATACTTTTCACTTGTCAGGTTGCCTCTATAAGTAAATTTTGGATGAGAACCAAACCTTTTATATTTATTTCCACCTACTAGATTGAAAAAAAATGACTCAAGATTATTTGAAATTTCTCCCATCAAGAGGTGCACACTGTTTCCTTCTCCTTCCCTTGAACCTGGGCTAACTTGCTTTGAGTCATATGATACAGACGTGGTGAGGTGCCAATCAAAGCCTCGGTCTTTAGAGGCCTTGAGCTTGACTCTCAGTGGGAACTCTTCCACCACCATGTGAACAAGCCTGGGTTAGCCTGCTGGGGAATGTAAGGTGCAGCTTCCCAGCCTGAGACATGAAACAAACCCAGACAAGAGCAGCCCAGATGAGAAGGATCATCTCACTGAACTGAGCTCTAATTGCTGACCCACAGCATTACCAACTCTATGAAACGGCTGCTTTAAGCCACTAAAGTTTTGGAGAGTTGGTTACATAGCCATAGATAAAAGATACTATCCCGAACTCACTCACTGAGTTAGAACTCAAGGAATGTGAGCTGTGTGATTGACTGGTTCACTTTTTCTTCTCTGGATAAGTGGTTTAGCACAGTGCCTTACACGGAATTCCTGGCTCTGACTCTTCACTCTGAATCCACATTCTAATCCACATAAGTTTGCAGTTGTTCTCACAGAAGGGAGAATGTACTTTTTACAAAGAACTTGGTGATGTGACTTTCTTTGGATACTGGAATGAGAGCAGACGTGATGGTTCACCAGTTCTGAGACCAGCATGACGATGTCAGCCATGTTTTATTGCCTTATTGTATTTCTGCCTCCTTCCCTGGAGGAGCTGCTGCTGTCTCAATCCAGGCCCCAGAATGAACAGATATGTGAGAAATAAATGTATACAACTGAGATTTAGGGGCTGTGTGTTATATAGCAATAGCTGACTGGAACATAGAGCTTTATTTTGACACAGCCAACATGTCTGAACCTCCTCCCCAGATAAATGAGTGTCTCAGGCACTATTCTAGGCTTGAGTTCCAGGATCCTGGGCCCACTGCCTGCAGAGAAGTCACCAAGAGACTTTGGAAAAATGATCTTTAGTGGCCAAGATAATATCAAACTGGGCAGAGTTGAATCAAAGCATCAGTGAGAAGAGGCTGGGCAGACAGGCAGACGCCAGGTAAAGAGGCTGCAGAACAAGAGTTCTAGACACCTCAGCTAAGCAGGTAATTTCTTAAAGAAAAGTAATGTGAGGGGAGACCTGGATAGACTTCTTGAGGCCTTGGCTCTTTGAGGGAGGTCTATATCCTCACTCCTGACAAGAGACAGAGTAATCAGGCTAGTTCAGAAAAAGTTTTGTGGAGAACCCACTATGCTCTTCAACTCCCTCTCTTCTGAAGCCACAGGGATGTTGCTCAGCAGACTGGGATGATAGAGGTGGGGTCTCTTAGGGACACATATTTGCTCTCCTTCCCCAGATGTTCTGCTCATACTGGCAGGTCCATTTTTCCATACATCGTCGTAAGGTAATGTATGTGCTTAGGTTCTAGAGCAGTGGTCAGACAGCTTTCTGTGATGATGGAAATGGTCCACAATCTGCACTATCTAATATGGTACTGTCGTCCACAGGTAGTTATTGAGACTTGAAGTGTAAGTGGAATGACTGAGGAGCTGAATTTTAAATTTCATTTAACTTTAATTAATTAAAATTAATTTTAAATGTAGCTACTGGCTACCACACCAGAAAGCACGGTACTACAGAGCAGTGTGTTGAACAAGACCACTACATTATTAAATGTTAATAAGTATTACTCATTTAAAATCAAAGCCTATTGAAAGGTGATGCCTCTACAAAAATGGCCATAGGGTTGCTGTCCCTTACAGCTCATGCTTCAGAGTTGAGCGTTCTGGGTGTTAGCCATCAGTGCACAAAGTTATAAAGCTTAATTGTCTAGTGCCAAGAATGACTCACTTTGAGAAAGATTTTATGACATGAGAGTTGCCACCCTCAGAATAAAACTGACACTACCCACATGAGCCTGTGGTTTTTCAAGCCTCCTGGGCAAGTTCTCCAAAGTACAGAGCGGGCAGCAGCCACTGACAGGAACCCACTTTGACTTGATTAAAGACTCGAAACGTGAGTCACTGCATCTGGTAGTTTCTCTTGTTAAAAAAACAAAACAAAACAAAACAAAACCAAAAACCAAAGAACACTTACAGTTGAACTCATCTGAACTCCTCTTTATGCTCCAGAGTTGGAAAACAATCCAGCATGGCTGGAATGTGAAGCTTGCTTTTAGATACTCCCTTCCCCGGTTTAGCCCAAAGCATGGTGCCTTGTGAATGGCCTTCTGGAACTCTACAAGTACATAGACTTCAAGAATGAGAGTGCAAGCATTCCAAACCTGGGTCCCTTGAACAGATTTTTCATTTTTCAGCTCTTTCTGATAAAAAATTCTTCCTCAAAGGATATGAATTGTGGATGCTGGTATGATGACAAGTAGAGAACTATCTTTAAGTGCTGGCACTCGCTCACTCAGAGACTCTCTAGACCAGGCCTGGGCAGACATTTTTAGGGCCAGGGTGACTTCTCTAAGCATCGTGATCCACTAGCTATTTATTTCATTATTCAGGCAGTCACCCCAAAATTGCTTGCTTGTCCACTGGTGGACTGCAATTGACATCTTGCCCAGCCCTGTTCTAGATATTACCCAGCCCCATTGACTCAGTTTCTCCATTTTGTATTCTCTTAACTCTGCATTGACTTTCAGCTATAATCAGCATTGCCTCTCGAGGGCCCCATCACATCCCTCAATGAGTCTGTGCTCACTCTTACCATGTCTTCCTCCTCTTCCATCTTCTCATCACCCAGCCTCACACTGAGCATTAAGCCATACCCACTGGGCCTCTCAATCTCTTGAAGGCTTGTGGCAGGGGTGCGCTGCATCTGCACGCCAGTACTCTGTTCGCTTTCTCATCTGGTTCTCTTTCTGGATCCCTGACTTTGCAGGAGCTCCCTGAGGACAGCTCCTTGGAACTCAACACCTTCTGCATCTTGCCTGATGTTGGCACCAGGAAGGAGCTCAGTGGGTGCCTGACACTGGATGGAGGGACGGATGATGATGAGTGACAGGCCTGCACCTGTAATCGGGAGAGCTGGCATGTCTGGGCATTAATGACTCATGGTAATGATCAGCCATGAGCACACCAGCTGTTGTGAAACAGGTGGTCCTGGGAAAGACGGAAAGAGCTGAAGACTGGGTATGCCCTACAGTCTTGCTCTTTAGCATGGTTTGGGGTATGGTGGCAGCAGCATCACTTAGGAGCTGGTCAGAAGGGCAGAATCTCAGGCCCCACCCCAGACCTTTAGAATCAGAATCTGCATTTGAACTACCTCACCAGTGAGCCACGTGCACATTAACAACAAAGGGTACTATTTATAGAAGTGGGTTTTAAAGGGGTACACAAATGGGAAAAGGTTGGGAATCACTGGTCTAGACATAAACAGACATTTGGGACATACCTAAGGTATGTGAGTCTTACTAAAAAGGAATACTTCACTTCATGTTTGAGCATTAGGTATTACTCCTGAAGGCACCAGGACCAACACATGCTGAGAAAGAATGTCAAAAATCCAGTTCTGTACATGGGTGCACAATACTGAGTATCCTTAGTAAAAACAAACAAAATAAAACCCTCACATACACTGCCTGAGGTACTCAGGCCTAAGGGCCAAGGGGTTTTGCTGACGGGGCAGCTAGGGATAACCATTCAAGGAGTTAAGAGATCCAGGGGGAAATGAACCAATTTGAATCTACTGTTTTGATGTCAATCTCTGGAAATCCACCCCAGTGTCCCAGCATGATTGATGCCAGGGCAGAGGAAGGCACAAGTAGGCAGATGTCAATCAAGAGGGATCCTTAAGGACAGGAAGTTTGGTGGAACTGTTTTGGGATGGTTAGACATTATGTTATTTGTCTCCTTTTATTACCTCCAGGTAGTGAGGAAAAAGAGATTGAAAAATGAACCCTAAATTCACCACTAAAGAAAGAGAAAAGGCAATCTAAATGGTACCTTTCAAACCAAAACCACATCAGAAAGAAACTGATAGCTCAGAAAGTTTTACATCTCATTTAAGAAACCTTTTCAGAGCCAGTGATATTTTCATTCTGCAGGACATGAAGGTAGGTCACTTCAGAATGTCTATGGGCTTTGCCAACATTTACTCAGCAAATGTAAGGAGAGCTGGGAGCCCAACATTCGCTCCCTCTTTCTTTGCAATGCAGATTCCAAAGGAGGTCAGAGCTTCATCTTCCTTCGGCTCAAGAAATACTCTCCTCTTTGAGGTCTCATTCTAGGACAGACACTCAAGTCTCCTTTCTCAGGTAGGACAAATGAATTACCCACCCCCATCCGACTTCCCCCATCAATGTGCTGGGTATCCTAGTGACATATGATGACATCTGGTGTGGACACTGCAACTGCCTGTCCCCGAGATGAATCTCTGCCTTGTTGTCAAGGTTCAAGCTCAAACAACTAAGGTGCTGTCATGTCAGTTCTTATTCTTCCCATCTTTTTCTCCTAAGAATGCTGTATCTCTCACCATCTATAAGGTTTCCCATTACAGAGCACTACAGAATGTACTGGTTTTAAGAGCTTTGAACTTGAGATGCTCAAGTGCAATCATTATCTCTCCAAGCTAACACCTTCCCACCCCCACTCCGGCTCCAAGAAGATTGACAGCACACAGACTCTTAAGACTCCCAATTCATCACTTTTTTTATCCCAATGGAAAAAGAATCACTACTTAATCTTATTTCTAACATGTTGGAAGCTACCCGGAAGATAAAAAGATCACTTAACTACTAAAAGGGACATGGGGAGGCTTTGCAGGATTATAGCCTGGATGTGCTGGGAGACCCTCAGGCTAGACAGATTTTGATGGAATTCCCAGCTGCTGAATTAACATGGGGGATTACGGAGTGATTCAGCCAAGGAAAAAAGGAGTCCAATTCCTCTGAAATTTCAAAAACCGGTCTTTGGGTGGGATGAGGGTGAGGGTGGGGGTGTCTTATGACCCTTTATGGTGGGTCCTACGTGATTTCTTTCCAGCAAAATACAGTGTCCTAAAACTATAGGTACTCCATACACCCCACCTTTTCCTTCTTGACCAACGTTGCTCTGTTAAGACTTTCCTCTTGCCATAATTTAATTTGCACCCATAACTCATCACTCACATGACAAGCCATAAGGTCTTCTTTAAGGACTATCAACTGTCACTGGCCAACAAACAGAAGTCCCTGCTGTCATTTTCACTAATCTAAACATGACACAAATATTAAACGGCTCTATTGTAGAGCTCCTTATCATGGATCCACAACTTAATACAGTGGTCCCCAACCTTTTTGGCACCAGGAACCAGTTTTGTGGAAGACAATTTTTCCCATGGACCGAGGGTGGTGGTAGTGGTGGAGAGATAGGGGGTACTTTCAGGATGATTCAAGTGCGGTTGTACTTATGGTGCTCTTTCTTTCTTTCTGTCTTTCTCTCTCTCTCTCTCTCTCTCTCTCTCTCTCTCTTTCTTTCTTTCTTTCTTGGTGGTTCCCTGGCTGGGAATTGAACTCAGGCTGCGGTGTTGAGAGCGCTAAAGCCTAGCCACTATACCACCAGGGAACCCCCTTTCTTTCTATTATTATTACATTCTAATATACAATGAAATAATTATACAATCACCGGATCATTAGGTATTAGATTCTTATAAGGAGCATGTGACCTAGATTCCCTCACATGTGCAGTTCACAATAGGGTTCATGCTCCTATGGGAATCTAACGCCCCTGTGATCTGACAGAAGGTGGAACTCAGGTGGTAATGAGAGCGATGGGGAGCAACTGTAAATCCAGGTGAAGCTTCATTGGCTTGCCTGCTACTCACCTCTTGTTGTGCAGCCCTGTTCCTAAAAGGCCATGGACTGGTACTGGTCCATGGCCCAGAGGTTGGGGATCCATGACCTAATGCACCAAAGGGAAGGGCTGCAGTTGTGAACACCTTACGAAGACTGCCCCAACATGGTTGGGGCACGTTGGTGCTCCAGCTGTGTCAGTTGCATAAGAAGTGACTCCAAAACCTGACGGCATAAACCAACCACCCCATGCTCATAGATGCTGTGGATCCAATGGGACAGGTCCTCTCTGTTCTAGTCACCAACATTTGGGGTGGCTTGAGGACTGGAGACTGGAATCTTACAAAGATTGCTTATTCTTGTGTCTGGTTTCTGGGCTAGAAACATCCAAACAGCTGGGGCAGGAAATCTGGGGCTTCTCAGGCATCTCTCTTTATCTTGTGTGGTGCCTCCAGCATGGCAGCCTTAGGGCACCTCGGCTTCTGTCAGAGGCTCAGGCCTCCAAAGGCCCATGTCCTGAGAAAATGAGAAAGACCCAGGGGCAAGTCCTATTGCCTATTAAGACCCAGTCTGGGAAACCACGAATTGTCACTTCCATCTCACTGTGTTTGTTGGAAGGGAAGCACTAGCCAGCCCATAGTTAAGGAGAAGGTAATTAGACTCTATTTCTTGATGGGAGGAGGGTTAAGGAATTTTCTGCCATGTTTAAAGCTACCACAGTTGGGCAGGAATGGGAAGGGAGGTGTGAGGGTTCTGGGAAACAATGGTGGAGAAACGGCTGGGAGAGCTGGTCTGCCCTGTGGGTCCAGCTGGCCACATTTTTACATTTTGGTTTGTGGGAATCCTGATCACTCAGCACTGTTATACAGGAAACATAACTAACCACAGATCCTGAGGATAAAATTGGGCATGCCTTGCCTCGGTGGACCTAGTGATCCTGATCCATTGGGGCAAGGCGCGCCCGGTTTTAGAGGGGAAGGGCTGCCTCAAGAATTTGCCCCACTTCCCTCGGAAATGATAACAATTCCTGTTCTAACTGCCCTAACTCATACTTCATTCATAAGCTATTAACTCCGTTAATCCTCATAACATTCCCATGAGGAAGGCATTACTACTTGCCCATTTTTCAGATGAAGAAACAGAGGAACAAGAGGCATAAAAAATACTTGCTTAAGATGACCTAATTAGTACATGATTGTTATGGGTCGAATTGTGTCCCCTCAAATTTTCTATGTTGGAGCTCTAACCCCCAGTATCACAGAATGTGACTGTATTTATTAATAGCACCTTTAATGAGATGATTAAGGTAAAATGAGGTCGTATAGGTGGGCACTCATGCAATCTGACTGGTGTTTTTACAAGAGGCAGCAAGTAGGACACAGACGTGCACAGAGGGAAGATCATGTGAAGGCACAGTGGGAAGATAGATAGCCACCTACATGCCAAGTGGGAACCTTAGAAGAAACCAGCCCTGCTGACACCTTGTTCTTAGACCTCTAGCTTCCAGAACTGTGGGAAAATCAGTTTCTGTTGTTTAAATCCACCAGTCTGTGGTACTTTGTTATGGCATCCCTAACTAATGCAGTGGTGATGTTGGCATGTGAACTGAGCCTGACTTTGGTCTGCCTTCCTACCCACTCCACTCCTAGGGCTGGAAAATGGGGAGCATTCTTTGGGGATCTCCATCAGTGACCCTCTTCCCTAATTTCCCCCACCATGGGTACCCAATGTGTTTTAAAACAGGCTGGCATGCCTCCCCTGCAAATTTCAAAGTGATGCTCAGTGAAAATTCTAGGAGAAGCTGATTCAAAGTGAGGAAGGAAAAAAAACATCTGAAATGAGATCATTTAAAATAGGATGAGGAGAGTTTTAAAGCTCCCTGGGATCTGGCTTGGAAGTGAGAGATCAAAATGAAAAGTCCCACAGCTCCTCCGAGCTTCCCTATCTTCATTACCCTGCAGTTATCTAAGACGTGGCCTGGTCTGAACCAGCGACCAAAAACTCCTGCTGGAACACCACTACTCCTTTTATGAAATATCTCTTTTTACAACTGTTACTGTGACCCAGGCCGGAAGTATAAGGGGCTGGGGTGGGTGCAGAGAGTATGTGATCATGGGGTGGTTGGGGATGCAGACTCCCCCAGGGCAATCCCTGACTGTTGACCTCAGAGAAGGGCTCTGACTATCTTCCTGGAGTCAGCCTTGGTTTGAACAGTACAGTTTTCACCACTGTTTGCTCCCCAAGATCTGGTCTGAAACAAATGTCATGGCTAGTGTATCCTGTGCCAGCATGAAAAGACCTCAGTGCCAAGACCAGATCCACTGGTCATCTCCAAGTCCTGCTGCTTCAAGGCTGCTTCCATTCCTTGCTGGCTGGTGGTGAGAAGAAGGGCCTGCATGTATGTCCATGGTTGTCACAGTCCTGGGGGCTTCTTGCCCAACATCTCTGGGTAACACTCAGTAGGTGTGTATTTTCCTTTAAATCACCTGCAGGGGTTGGGTGGGAGACACACAGATACACTGGCATGGAACTCACTAGGCATTCCCCATGACCCAGTCTAGAGACTCACACTTCATCAGAGCTGGAGTCCAGATGCAGTGGGCCCAAGGATCTCCTCCAAGGAACCCTGAGAGCTCAGTTTCATTTGGAGCTTTGTCCTATTAGACCATAAGCTCTGAAGGGTGGAGCTATTCCCATCTGACCTGGCTTGCAATCCCCAGCATTGATGCGTGGCATGCCAAATGTTCCACCTCAAAGTAAGGCCCATGAGGACATGGGCTTCACATGCTTGCTTCTCCATAAGTAAGTACTCAGTAAATACCAAAGGAATGAAGAGTAGGTGATTAGCCTATAGGTCTCCTGTCCAGTAGGAAACTTGAGGCATCTGCAGAGGTGAGCTGCTCCTCTCTCCCTCCAATTGCTCAGAGGCCCTGAAGGGAGTTCTAAGCTGCATGAGCAGTACCTTGGACAGAGCCAGGTGTGGGGTCTTGGAGGAAGGCGTCTCCAGAAGGAATGTGATGGTGGAGGAGTGCTGACCTCCTTGTGGATGTGGCTTAACATTGTCTGATCAAAATCCCTGACCTGCTCCTAAGCCTTCCAATGCCCTCTGGATAATCAGACACGTCCTGGAACTCAGTTTCATGGGGGATATCTGAATACAGAAACTTTAGTCCTAGCTCAAGTGCCTACTGTTTCGTTGGCTCTAGTATCGGTGGGCAGGTCTAGGCTAACCATCTCAGAATGGACAGTGTGCTGAGAATGAGGAGGTCATGGCACTTGCTAAAATGTTGCCAAAAATTCACCCCAACATGCTGTCCCCTGACTGGGTGCACTTGAATGCTTGGAGGTCCTGGGGGGCTCTGTCTAGAAGGTCGTAAAGCACATGGTGGCAGGCACAGAGAGGTGGTACTCAAACCCACTTGAGGAAGGACTTGCTGCTCCAGTGGTGTGATTATTGGGCCCCCAGCTGCCAGCTCCCCTGGGCTAGGTCTGCCTCAGCTGCAGACAGCAACCTTACTCAAGGTCTTGTCCATCCTGGGTGATGAGTGAGAGAGGTAGCAGTATACAAGTCAGGCAGTTTTGGCCCAACATGGGCCATATTTGTCCCAGAGCTTTTTGCCAGGTGGGCCAAGACTTTAAAGAATCTATATCACAGCCTGACTTTGCCTTCCTCCCCATTTTCTGCACAGGTACTGATCCTTAGAAGGCATCTTTCATCCAAAACTCTGTATCAGAGTCTGCTTACAGAAAACCCAACCAGTGACAAAAAATTAAAAATTCTCTTAAAGTTTCTAGACTCTGACTTGCTCCCCCCCGGATGGATTTTTGAAAATAGGACAAAAGCAAAACATAAACCAAACTAAACCAAACAACAACAGTAACTGGGAAAGGATTTAAACCACTTGGTGAGTAAGATCCTCTATCCTACAGAGATCTGTTCAAGGATGAAGCTTAAAGACGATGTAGTTTGTGAAATTAAAGCTTAAAAGATTAGGCTTAAAAGGGGGGATTATGGCTTGGATGATGAGCAAATACAAGAGGTTTACTAATCAGAACACACACACACACACACACACACACACACACACACACATACACCACCAGCAAATTTGGGTTGTGAGATGCTAATGCACTGGATCATTTGATCTTCCTTCACTCCTACTAATTCAGCCTCATCATTCACTGTCAATCTTAGTGTTTGTAGCAGACTGATCTAAGTCACAGATCTACCTAAGTCAACAGAAGCAAGGTCACAGGCAGCTAGCTGCAGAGTTGATGGCATTTTAATCAGAATACACATGGCATCCAGAGAGGCCTCAGAGCCATAGACCGCACTTTTCTGGGTCTTTGGTTGAGGACAGCCTGCTGTGCATTACTCACTGGATGGAATCAGAAGTATGAGCCATACCATTTGCTCTCCTGGTGCCTGTAGGCTGGTCCAGTGACCTACAAGAACATATGCAAGTGGGTAAGAACAGAGGAGTGGGATCAAAACCCAGATTCTGTAGTAAAGACCAATGTCTGGATGAAGGAGAGTCTACAGACCTGTGGCACTAAGGGACAGCTGCCAGGAGGGGAAGGGTTGGGCTCTGAAGGAAGTGTATTCTTAGAGAAAGAGACTGCAGTGGGCAAGAGTATAACAGGTCATTTTTAGTGAGTATTTACCTAATGCTGTTTTAAGTATACTTCACATGTATTAATCCATGTAACCAATGCAAGGACCCCACAAGGTAAACACTATTATAATTAACCCACTTTACAGATAAGGAGATGGAGGCACAGAAAATTTAAGTAATCTGATCATTGTCATATAGGTAGCAAGTAGCAGAGAGAAATTCAGTCCTAAAAAGCTCACTCCAAATTCTAAGCCCTTAATCATACTCTCAATCACAATCTTTTCAAGATGCCAGTCCAGCCAATCCTTCCAGTTCTACAGAAATGGTAGAAAATACAAAAGCCAATTTTCTGCCTGACTGTAGACCCTGATGGATGTTACCAGACTCAGGGGAATATTGTAGACAGGCCTGATTGTAGAAACATCTTAAGTGGCAGTCTACATTCTAAGTTTAAGTTCTAAGAGAATTTGGCTATCAGGGAGACCTCAGCAAAAGCACCAGTAAGAACAGCTGTCCCCAACCTTTTTGGCACCACAGACCAGTTTCATGGAAGATAATTCTTGTATGGATGTGGGGGTGAGGGGATGTGCAGTTCACAATAGGGTTCACTCTCCTAACTGGAGGTGAACCTCAGGCAGTAATGAGAGCAATGCGGAGTGGCTTTAAATACAGGTAAAGCTTGGCACACTTGCCATTCATCTCCTGGTGTGTGGTCCGGTTCCTAACAGACCACAAACTGGTACTGGTCCATGGCCTGGGACTTGGGGATTCCTGGGTTAGAGGAGTCCCTGGCCTCCCAGGAATACTTAGTATCCTGCAGGAAGCATCACCCTAATCCAAATGCTATGATGGATTCCAGAACACAGAGGCCAAAGCAGTCTATCCATCACTCTTCCTGCATTCAGAAATCCGAGAAGCATATTCTCACACCGCCACCTACCCAGAGATGATTAGCACTCATGGTGGGTGGCACTGGGCCACCTGCTCCTGCCCTACTTTCATCAGCACTGGTATCTCCAATTTGGAGAAAGATCAAATATGTCATGCTGGCTATGAGGCAAAGAGCTCAAAAGAACCAGGCAGACCACCCAAGGGCTGGCCTAAGGAGGGACTGGTGCAGTTGGCTAGGTGGCAACTTTGGAGGTGCTGAGAAGTGGTCAGATCCTGGATGCATTCTTGAGGTAGATCCAATAGGATTTCCTGATAATTCAGACAGAGGATATGGGGTAGGGAATCAACCAAGGGTGATGTCAAAGTTTGTTTCAGCCACTGGAAACATGGAGACACCATTTATTTATAGAAATGTGGGAGAAGCAGATTTGCAGGAAGTCAGGAGTCCAGTTTTGGACATATTTGAGATGTCTGCAGGTGACTGGGGTGGGGCCTGGAATCATCAGCATGTCCATGATATTTAAAGCCACACCCTGGAAGTGAGGGTGGAGAGAAAACAGAAACAATCACCAGAAGACAGAGTACTCCAGTACCTAGTCTCAGGGGGATATGAGGACACCCGACCAAGGGGGCTGAGAAGGAGCGATGGGGAGGTGAGAGAGCCAAGGCCGTGTGGTCGGCCCAGGAGCCAAGAAAGAAAGTGTTTCCAGGGGTCAACAACTGTGCCAAGTGCCACTACGGTATCCCATGAGAAGAGGGCTGAGACTCAGGCTTGTATGTAGCCACATGGAAGTCACTGTGACATTGATGAGAGCAATTACAGGGAAACAAAGGGGCCCAAGCCTGACTCAAGTGGACTCAACAGCCCATTCAAGGGACACTGCATTGGGAGAAAGTCTGGACTGAAAGATTCCTAATGTTGCCCCATGGGCCCTACAGTTCTACAGTCTTATTATTTTCATTTGGAGGAAGTTTTGGTTTGTGGAAGGGAGGTTGCAGAGGAATAAATTGTCCCAGTTCCTGAAGGTTGCAAAAGCCTTTGGAGAGGGTATAACCTCAGCAGCAGTCAGGTCTAATCCCCATGTCAATCCATCCCTGGGATTGAGTCCCAGGTGTCCAGAGCAGTCACCTGCTCGAGAGCACACCTTTGAGTGCCTTCCCTCTCTTATGTCTCTCTTTCTTACTATTCTGCTAGGGTTTCCAGGGATCCAGTACCAAATAAATGATTTTCTCTCAAATCTTTGTCTGAGGTCTACTTCTTGGAAATACAAAACTGGATATGGGGAGAAAGGCTCCAAGATCTGCTGTCCCTAGATTTGGTGTCATTTCCTCTTTATGGCTATCCCTACCAGGAGGCAGGGCAGATAGCTGCTTAAGAAACATGGCTTAGAGCCTGTGAGTGGGTGGGAGCCCCATCTAGCTCCACCCTTCTGTCTTTAGCCCAAGTCGTGTCATCTGCAAAATGGGTAGGGTGGCCTAGAGAATCTCAAAGATCTATTTCAATATTAATGTTCTACATCTTGAAGAAGAGAAAGTAGACAGAAAATCACAATGTAGTCTTATGTAAATGAAATATATTTGGTAAAAAAACAACAAAAACTAAAAAGGGTGGGGAAAGCATGGTAAAGGGGGAGGAAGAGGGAAAGGACAGTAGGGGGGATGAGAGAAGACAAAAGCACTACATTTGGGGACAAAGCTTATTTCATTGGAATTGGAACAATGGACTGTAGCTAGCACAAATGAGCAGTTCCCCACCGGAGTTCCCTGGTAGGCAATCCAACGTGCACATGGCCCAGTGAGTATAAATAGTGGACTTGTGGTTATGACCAAGACAAAGTGCTTATTGAATTTGATGGCCAACATGATGAGGTTGCAGTTACTATTACGGCTTCCACCAACTCACAGGAATCAGAGACCCCCAAGCCAAATGCTTTTTGATCTCAAACTCCTTTTTCAGAGAAAGAAACTTCTCTCTTTATTTAAGTATAGTAAACATGAGGATAGCTGGCAGAGGAAAAACACTCCTTCATGTACAGTATTTGGAATAAAGGTAAGTTGAATAAGTAGAAAAGGTTATACCGAAATTTTGTCTTGCAAAGTGAGATATGTGGACATAATGTTTCTTTAAAAATTTATTTTCTATGAATGAGGGAAGAATCAAGCATTGATTTTTGCTTGGTATAATTTCCTCATAAACTGGCAGAAAGACATGAGATAACCCTCTCCCACTTCATGTTTTATTTTCCCATAGTCATAAAGAGAGTTTTGGTGAAAATATCGGAGGGCTTCATCAAGTTTTCCAAGTCTTTGTCTTAATCTTTTAATATTCAAATCATTCTCTTTGGAAGGATATAGGATGTCTGTCATCATTTTTGCCTTATTTTCTTTCTCATCTGGGAGAGCCTCATTTATTAATGCCTTTGTGGGGGTGGGATGTGAGCTATTCTTCAACACATCACTTCTTGAACTTTGCATTTTTATGGGATGTTAACACATGCAACAAATAGCCATAACCTGGACAAAGAGGCTGATGTAATGGATGGGAAGAGATGTTATTGTTGAGCTGGGAAAAGATGTATGAGGGGGCAGCCTTCTCAAGTGCTCAGTTCATTAGTGAATGTTGTATGTTTTGACAACTCTGCTCCCTATGCAACCTGTTAACAGCGGGACTCAGATAATGAATACCGTACGCAGATCAATGAGAACCCCTGGCTCCATTAGACATTATACTCTCTTTTTTCCACTTAAAGAAAACATATTGTAATTCTTCTTTAAAGTCTTATTGTGACATGGTGATTCTATAGGAACAACAAAAGCACACCTGAACAATGAAGCACATATTGCCCATCTGCAAAGTTACTGACTTGGTTATGTTCTTCACAGTGTTTGCTGACAAGAGAAGACACCAGCAAATGGCACAGATACTAAAGGACCAACTTTAACTCAGTGTAGAATAATGCATTGGGAGCTGGAAAACTGTACAACTCATTAGGCAGTTAATCATTTACCAAGCTGTAAGTTCATATTGATTGTTGCCTTCATGTGTATTTAACTCTTATACTGCTAATTAATATTTACACGTTTATGTATCTTCTCTACACCCTTACCCCATATATCACTAAAGGAAGCAAATACCAGAAGAATCAGTTTGGACAGACTCATTTAGGAATCTACCTGAGATGACCATCTGCACACACAGATAACAAAGCTGAGAGACTGCTACAGCAATTCGAAGGAAACGTTATGTACAACTGCTAAAATGGGAAGGATTCTTGGAGAAGGCAACATTAAATATGGGGGGGACCCCAAAACTCTGGAATTTACTTATAAAATATTGTGTTTATTCTTACATATTTAAACTTCAGTCATCTTAAAAGTTCTCTTTGATGCAATACACCTATCCAGACACTTTTCCACTGCTTAAAATAGTTTTTGAACTCGTTGACTTTAATGCCTTTTAGTGCTTCTGCTGTTTTTTTTGTTTCACCTCTTCCATATTGGCAAAATGTTTCCCTTTGAGAACTGTTTTTTTTAATCTGGGGAGACAAAAAAAGTTGTTCGGGGCAATATCGGGTAAATAGGGAGGCGGGGTATGGGGGTCATGAGATTTTGGTCAAAAACTGCTGAACACTCAGTGCAGTGTGGGCAGGTGCATTGTCACACCAGATACTGTCTGTGCAAACCAGCCACCCATCATGAAATCGATAAACACACTGAAAGAGACCAAAAAAATTTCACTGAAGTCGACCACAGACTTGGTACACGATGCCGGTGGGTTCCTAGAACACTCACCTAGTGAGGGAAGCTTGCACTACAAGGGACTCACACTTTAGAAGATTATTCTGTTTTTTGGGGGGTCCCCCTTGTGCAGCCTTAAAGAGCAAAAAAAATGACTTACACTTTCAAAACTGGGCGATGGTGTTGAGTGAACAGAGATGAAGAAGTGCATTCCAGCTATGAGGAACGACATGTGTAAGCACTTGCATAAAGGTAAGAAAATGAGGGTCAGACACAATGGGCAGCTCAGTTCTGCTGTAAATGGGCATCAGTGGAAGGCAGCAAGAAATTAGAAATGACTACAGGACGTGACCATGGAAGGTATGCCTTGCAGCTGAAAGACCAAGCCAGAGTGAAGGTTCAGGAAGTTTAATCAAAGTAAAAATGGACTCGAGGAAGACGGGATCAAAAGGATAAAGATGAGGTGAAGGACTCTGGCAGTCTGGTTGACCAAGACTGAAGGTCAGAATTGGATGGTGTCAATGGGCAGATACAAGAAAGGCTGTGATGGAGGAATGTATCAGATTTGAAAACAGGCCAGATGTAAAGAATCTGCCATGAAACTGAAGCTTCAAGTGGGAGTGACAGAAACCAAGGGGTGTACCCAATGTGCCTGAAGAACTCAGGTCGGGTGGTATCATAGTTTATTTTATGTGTCAACTCAACTGAGCGAGAACATGCTCAGATATTTGGTTAAACATTATTCAGGGCATTTCTGTGAGGGTGTTTGTGGATGAGATTGCCCTTCCCAATGTGGTGGGCCTCATCCAATCCACGGAAGGCTTGAATAGAATAAAAAACTGAGGAAGAAAGAATTCTTTCTCTCTGCCTGTCTTTGGGCTAGAATATTGGTCTCCTGCCTTTGGACTCAGACTTGGATTGGAACTCACACCAATGGATCTCATGGTTGGTTCTCAGGCCTTTGGACTTGGACTGGAACTGTACCACCAGCTTTCCTGGGGTCTTCAGCTTGTTGATTGACCTTGTAGATCTCAAGACTTCTCAGCCTCCATAATCATATGAGCCAATTCTTCATAGTAAATCTATCTATCTATCTATCTATCTATCTATCTATCTATCTACCTATCTACACACACACACACACACACACACACACGTCATATGCCTTTGGTTCTGTTCTCTGGAAAACTAAGACAAATATGGACAGTAAGTCAATGAGTGTTGTTCAAGCTTTAGACCTCAAATTGAAAGCCATCCTAGAAGACCCAGACCCAGGTTGGAAAGTTCTGACTGCCCATTTGCAAATTAAGTCATGAAGATGGGAGAAAAGTCAAGGCCAGGGATGAAGAGGGGGGAGGTGCTCAGAGGAGGAGACTGAAGTCATGAGAGTAGATGAATGTGTCCCTTATGAGGTGGGCAGATGGGACTAAGGGTAGCTCTGTGGGGGAGTAATGGCCCCATTTGGGGGTGTGAGAAGAGGGGTTTCAGGAGGAAGAAAGCGTTTTATAGAGTGGAGCAGGTGAAAAGTCTGCTTCATGGGAAAACTCATGGGATTTGTGTCCAGGAAGAGATTTTGGGGAGCTTGAAGAATCAGTCCCAACTGGGTAGTTGGGGCAGTAGAAAGAGGTACATCACCTGTTACAGGTTCTCAAAGAATATCTTTGAGTTGAATCATCTTTCTTGTGGCTTCCTTGAAGATAACCACTTGTACCCACTCAACTCATCCATCTCTCCATTTCTATTAATATATGTCTCTTAATTAGTTCATGAAGAGGCCTGAAGAGCTGTTGATGGGCAGGACACATAGGTGAACCAAGGATAAGGTACACCCTGGTCACACACTGTCCACAAACATGCTGGGAATGCTGCAGGAGGCAGGCCTCTAAGTGCAACTGTGGGGTTCAGTTCATGCCTAACAGTTACTCCGGGCGTGTGTGTGTGTGTGTGTGTGTGTGTGTGTGTGTGTACAAGCCGCTCCCTCTTCTGTACATATCCACCCACCTGCCCCGCTCCTTTGTCTGTGGCTCGTGACCTACCCTGGCTTCCTTCCTTTTCAATCCTCACTCCTACATTCCCCGTGCTCCTTTGATCTCCATCCTATACAAGAGGGATGTACGAATGCTTTCTATTTGTACTAACGGACAAAGAGGAGATTAGTTAGCATACTTCCTTGGGCTCTAAATATTCACTCATCAAAGTCAGATGAATACCATGTGTGAAGTAGTAGTTCAGATTCCAATGTAGTGAGAGGTCTTAGAGCTTAAACTCTCCTATGATAAATGTTTCTGCATTTCAGCACCAAATAGTTTTTAAGCATTCTAAGCTATGGAATAAAAAGAAAATCAATACCAACTGCCATTACTTTTATGGGTCTGCCCAAGCTGATCTCAACCAGAATCATCCTTACTGAAAGAAGCTCTGTTAAGTACATGATACCCTCCCCCTAAGCACTAGGCAAGCAGTAACTAGAATAGGACAACCCACACACACTGGCCAGCAGCCATCACCCTCATCTGCACCCCAGAATAATATTCAGGGGAAGGAGTCAGTTGAGCATGGAGTCTGGCCAAGCTGCCACAGGCCCGCTTTCTCTGAAGGAGAGAAAGAGTGGGAGGCTGGCTATTTTGGCCAACTTTCCTTTGCTGGGCCGCTCACCATGGCCAAATAGCTGGGGGCATCATGAGGTCTAACCTGAGGATGATTCCAGACTTTAGGAATGACTACTCCCAGGTCAGGAATTCGAGCTGGGTGTCCAAACTGGCTTCCGAATGTGGGCAAAGCTGTTCACAGCAAGGAGGACAGGTGAGGGGTAGCCTTCCCCTCACGCCCCACAGAACTCCTGCTGCTGCTTCCAGCCACCACTGAAGGGAAGAGCTGGAAAGACAGGAGCCTAATAGGTAGAATTTCCTTTATTATTATTATTATTATTTTTTATTCAAAGCTATTAAGTTGTACTAGTTTTCTTCTGGTTTGGCAAGTTCAATGGAACGATTCATGGGGGAAACTGAAGCTTTAACAATTTGGTGGTTGTAACTCGCCGGGGAAGATGTTGCAAAAATCAGGTCAGGAAACAGGCTCTGCAGACAGATGTCAGAAAGCCTGTGCGGGTTTTTGTCCCACAGAGACTGAACAAGACTGCCTAGCCCCAAACCCCACCTCTGCTATTCCTGGTGTGTCCGGGCAAGTCCCCCTGCCTCCCTCTCGGGGCTCTACTTTCTCATTTGTAAAATGAGAAAAAACTGAAGTAAACTATTAGGCTGATATAAGGATGAAATGAATTTGTGCATAGAATTTTGTAATAACTCAGTTGAGAGCCCAATAAAGACTAGCTAGTAATACTAAAACTATCTTTAATTTAAAATAAAAATAGGTAGGAACTGGGAGCAGATAGAGGTTACATACTGTTTAAAAAAAAACAAAAAGAGAATAAAAAAGCACAGATGCTGTGGGGAGCCTGGGACTCATGTTTTTAGAAGTTGCATATTGTGGTGACAAGGACAGAGCACGAAGTGGGAGAAATTAAGTTTACTGTAAAATGACGAAGATCTTGAATAAGGACGGCCATGGGTCTAAAGCTAGCAGCCAGTGTCTCCCAGCTGGGGAGACTGCGTCAAGTACCCCAAATCTAATTTCCATACCCCAACCGTGGCTGAAATTTGATCTTGGGGACAAAACGTCACCAACAAAAGAAGCAAGGAGGCCACTTGCTTTCCCATCTCCCAAGGAATGGCAGCTCACAGACAGTCACTACAGGGAGAGGTGAGTCCCCTCCCTGCTGTGTAAAAGCAGTGTACTTTTCCGTGTATAAAAATTGCTAGCCCAAAAATTGGGGGTCATCTTATACATGGGAGTAACCGGTGGGGAGGGTTTCTTAATGTTGGGTTAGAAGAGTAGGAGTCATCTTATATATGGGGGTGTCTTCTACACAGAAATACACGGTAAGTAGTTCCTTGGTCGAGTCAGGGGAGGGAGAGCCCCAGGCCAACCTCGACTCCACCTCACTTTGCCTGTAAGAGCCAGATAGTTGGGACAGGAGCTCCCTGTTGCCCCACACAGGTCTGCATACTATCTGCAAAGATTAATGACATTAGTTGCTCACTTGGTGATGCAGACTCTCGTCCCGTCCGCCTTAAGGTTTCCATGTCAATGCAGAGTGATATTTCCCCTGCAGGAAAGGGCAGCTGGAGCAGGACATAAATGTCTTACTTCACATAAATAAAGGAGACCAGCCTGAATAAAACAGGTAGGCCAGGAAAGTGTTTTGTTATATTAAAAAAATATGCATTGGTTGTCTCCCCTGCCTCTCCACTTCGAAACTGTAAACAGAGTCCCTATGGCCTGATGAAATAGCAAGTAGAGATATGCTTTGTCAGGAACTCAGAGAACCTGTAATAAGGACACTGCCATGGCACTGCACCTTAGTGTCATGTGATTAAAAAAAAAAAAGAAAAGACAGCCCAGCTTTACCTGGATCTAAGGTAGGCAGGGGAAACGGTGCGGGGGCAGGGGATGATGGGGAATATGATGGACCAAGTCATTGTAAGCGCTGTGGATGTCAGCTGTTCTTAGCTGATAGCATGTGCAAAATCATGACTACCCGTGGTTGGTCGGGCTCTAGGTGCCAACTGGAAATGCACAGAGACTGCAGTCAACATGGGATGAGCAGTGCTGCCCAGGTCTCAGGTGTCACTGTATCTGAGGTCCTAGAAGGAGTTAATCTGGGCTTTCACCACAAGTGACAGCAGCAGGAGAGTAGCAGCTCCATAAGAGTTGAGTTGCTCGGTGAGGTTGGGTAGGAATGTGAGTGACAAAAACTGCCCAGCAAAGAAGCTGGATGGCTGGTCAGAGTTTCAATTAAAAAGCAAAATCTCACAATGTATTTCAGTGACCCTACTGAGTTTCTGGCTCTGACATGTCATGGTAGACTACAGAATATGTTATATGTTGACTGTTCTCCGAAAACAAATTCTCCTAGTTTCTCATGACTGATTTGTACTCATTTGCAGAGTCAGGACCCATTTACATTGCTCAGGACAGAAACCCCAGTCTTCCATGACTTACCTCATTCTATTTCCAATATGAGCAAATCCCCTTGGTGTCACCTCCAAAAGTGTTCTAAATCCAACAGCCAGTTCTCATTATCTTTACTACCCAGAACACAACTCATGGCTCGCCACGAAATTCCTCACGGGTTTTCCTGCTACCATCTTGTCACCATAGGGTACCTTTCTCCATAGAGTAGTTGGAGTGAATTCGCCAAAGTATAAATCAGGTGATGTTACTCTACAGTGTCAGTTCCCAAGCAGTGGTAACTCATATCCCCAGGGGTACATGGTGGGCCATTCAGGGGTACACAAAAATAATCAATAATGGTGAAAATACAAGTAAGAAAACATCAAATGTTACTTATGGAACAATAAATGTTAAGTTTGAATCACAGTTAATGGAGACACGTCAAAATTAGATCACGTTAGTGAATGATGATGGGTGAGGGCGTGGTGTGAACCCTTCCCCCACTCCGCTCTGCTATCAATCACAAGCACAGTTTCAGAGCAATCCACCCCTGGCATTTCAAAAACTTGCCCAAACATATAAATACATCTGTAGCCAGGCTGTTTGATCAGTTTAGTTATTGCCTGAGTAAAAATAGTGAGTTGTCTTTAATCGTGATTCTTTTCAAGTAGTTTTTTAATTTAATGTTTAAATATTTGATCATCATTATCAGTATTTAACTGTATGAGGAATATTGTAAAATTAAACCTATTGTACTTTTAATGTAGTAGTTTTTCTTTCCTAACTTATGACCTCATTTGCACTACTTTACATTAAGATAGGCACTGAACAAAAGCTGTATTTAAAAACTACTGTTTTAAAAACAAGATACAATTTATAGAAATGGTTTTAAAAGGGGTACACAAGTGGAAAAACACTGGGAACCACCGCTCTATAGCCTCAAACACTCCCCTGGCTTCCCATCACACCCAAATCCCCACGATGACCTGCCGGAGCTCTCTCTCAACCACACTCCCCCTTCAGTAGGCTGCAAACTGGCCCTCAAACCTGCCGGGCTTATTCCTCTCTGAACATCACTACCCTTTCCACCTGGAACTTTCTTTCCCAGAACTCCATATGAAGTTACTGTCATGACCTAGGGTTCCTGACCAGCCTGGCCACATCTGCTCCCCGACCATCCCCACATGCAATCCCCATTCCACTGCCAGTGCATTTCTTTCAAGAACTTTTTTTTGTATTATTATTTAATCATTTATTGGTTATGCTCTTTGCTTGTGTTCTCCCACTTGTCTGAGTTCTCAGATAGCAGGAACCTCTCCTCTCCTGTTCACTCCTGTATGCCCTGTGCCTACACATAATAGACAGTGAATGAAGATCCACCTGATGACGAAAATTGTGTTTCATGACTGTGTCTCAGGTTCTGTCCATAGTTTCTGCTGTTTCAATCCAACTTGTCTTTGGGGTACCTGGTGGCCAGTTGTGAAACTCACCTGTGCATACTTCTAATGCCCTAGGCACCACCAAATAGTTCCTAAGCATGTTTGTGCCAGGCTATGGAGCACTGTGAATGCTATCTCTGGTCCATATACTCATTTTGTCCATGTCTAGGACATCCTATCAGTTAGGCAGTCCCTTATCAAAGAGCCATGAGCACCTACCACATGCGGGCAATACTCTTGGTGCTGAGGACACAGCAGGAAGCAGGCAGAGATGGGCTGGGTTTTTGGGGAGCCCACAGCCTAGCACCAAGACTGTCTCCTGGCAGAAAAGAGATTGCCTACACTGCTGTAGCCTCCTCATTCATTTCGTTGCTGCTGGGGATAGGGGAGGTCACTGTACACATCTCCTCTTACTGCCCTTGTCATTGCTTTTCTGACTAGCTTGTGAGTTAGCCAACTAGCCTTTCACAGTGTCCCAGGGCTGTCTACCCACCTGGATGGCATGTTCCTTCTGTTCAGAGAGTGACTCAAAGATTCAAGACAGTGACGTGAACCATAGTCTTCCTTTCACTTGGTGCCATTTTCTTTATGGCATGGAATTTAGTAGCATTTTCTCCCTTCATTAAACTGTCAATGCTTGCTGAGGTACTTTCCTGGGAAATTCTATAAATCAGTGTCTCTTCTCCCACCCAGTCTGTGATCATCAGCTTGCTTTATTTTTCTTTACAGGCTTGACCACCTCCTTATACATACATTATCTCCCTATCTCACTGTCCTGCTGTCTCAAACTGTCTCCCCCTCCCTCCCTCACTCCATCCATCTATCTACCAATCTACCATCTTTGTTGGATATTTATTACCCCATAGCCTGCTACAAGTATGTGATTTTGTCACTGGTGTCTTTCTAGTGCCCAATAGGGGTGAGGCATGTTTTGCAGTGATGGGCAGGTGCTGGGCTGTGAAGGAGTGGGCAGGCTGGCCACACTATGGAGGGAGCTTAGTGTATAAGGCCTGTGGTCTAATCCACTCTTCGAATGGACGTCACAGAAAACTTACCATTTTTGTGCTCTGGCTGGACCCCTGCAGCCTAAAAGCCTCTCAATTTGCTGGTTCTGGGACTCACACGCTACTTAGCCTCTTTTATAAGAACAGTGTGCTCCTTGGAGAGTTACTGTGAGGATCAAAGGAGTTAATGCATGTAAAGCTGTGACAACAATACATGGTGCAGGGTAAAGAGTAGAGATGGGCTTGTTAAGGAGAAACAAGAGCTAGAACCCCCATTTGCCAGCCAGACAGGCTTCTGTACTCACTATGTCACCCTCACCTCAGGCTCACCTACTTGGGGGGAGAAGGATCTGGCTGTAATAGGAGGCCACTTGGGGGATGGTGTGTGCACCTGGGCATGAGCACACAAAAAAATGACATTTGTGCCCAAAGTATGGGCTCTCTTCTTGGGGTGGTGCTTAGCTGCAATGGCCATAAGGTTCTGGGCTCCTAGCACACTAAACTACTCATCAGCTTTTAGAACAGCCTTCCCAAGGATGTGGATGGTGACGAGAAACTCCACTGTCTTTGTGGATTTTCAAGGAGTAATGTGAGATTTAATTACATGGAAGGAATCTTCATTCTTAGACACCAGAGTCTCCTGCTTTCCTCCCACATTTTGGGAATGATGCATCTCAGATCTCAGTGACTGCCACACCCAGGTCCACCGGACCAAAGGGAAGCGACCTCTTCCTCTTGTACCACACAATTGAAGAGGGCTGCTTCTGAGTACCTCTCTTGTAAACCCAACAAAACTCACAAAACAATTGCTATGATCACTTTTAATCATTTCTAAGAGCCCTAGTCTTTACTGACTTGGAAATGGAATGAATTGGACAGAGTGTCTTAGGAGGGTAATTGAATGTAAAACAAGAGGACAAAAACTCCAATTAAAAAATGGGCAAAGGTTTGAACAGAATCTGCACCAGAGAAGATACACGGATGGGCAGGAAGCACTTAAAAAGATGCTCAACATCATGACTCATCAAGGAAATGCTAATGAAGACCACAATGAGGTGCCACCCACACTCACTACATTGACTAAAGTTACAATAAAACAAAATAAACTGATAATACCAAGTGCTGGTGATGATGCAGAGCAGCTGGGATCATGCATATTGTTGGTGGGAATACAAATGATTCAGCCACTTTGAAAAACCGTTGGTACATGTAGGTGAGATCATACAGTATTTGCCTTTCTCAGTCTGACTTATTTCACTTAGCATAGTACCCTCTAGGGCCATCCATGTCATTACAAATGGCAAAATTTCATTCTTTTTGGTGGCTGAATAATATTCCATTGTTTATATATACTGCATCTTCTTTATCCAGTCTTCTATTGTACAGAAACAGGCTTGCAGATACAGAGAACAAACCAATCATTTCCCGAGGAGAGGATGGTAGGGGGAAAGATGAAAAGAGTAAAAGGGAATAAGAGGTATAAACTTGCAGTGATAAAACGAATAAGCAATGGGATATAGTACCTAGCACAGGAAAACTAGTCAATGATATCGTAACAGCTTTATGTGGTGAAGGTTGGTTACTAGACTTATTGTGATGATCACATTGTAAGGTAATATGTGTTGAAGTGTTACATTGTATACCTGAAACTAATATAATACTGTATGTCAACTATACTTCAATAAAAAAAGAAAGACTATTGGCAGTTTCTTACAAACACACTCACCACGTGACTCAGCAATCCTATTCCTGAGTTATTTACCCCAAAGAATTAAACGTGTACAAGGTATGATAATAAAAAAACAGTGGATGCTTAAATAAGACACATTGCCATTAATCCCCCTCAACATACTCCCCCTTGTTTCAAACACACTTATCCCATCATTTCTGCCACTTTCTGGAAGTTCTCTTTTGTGAATGTCTTTAATTGCACTGTCATGGCTACCTTGATGTCCTGAATCAATTTGAAACTTTTATCTTTCATGGTCATTTTGACTTTAGGGAAGGCCCAGAAGTCACACAGTGCCAGATCTGGTGAATAGGTGTATGAGGACACGCCGTAACGTTTTTATGTGATAGAAATTTACGTTAATGCGTTGTTTATGATCCATGATCTATGGCACACTTTAAAACACATCTTCTCTCAACTGTAGCTCACAACTCACTGATTGCACCGAACAAGTTGAAACTTGTCACACACTGTTAGAGAGGTCCTGTGTGCCCTTTCCCATATTGAAGAGCCCTGCCTGTCCATTGGATGGCACTCGGCAGCAGCAATCACTGTCACTGTATTCTCTTTTTTGTTTGTTTTTTTTGTTATGTGGGTATCTCCCTGGCTGGGAATCGAACCCAGGCCGCAGCGCTGACAGTGTCGAAGCCTAGCCACTACACCACCAGGGAACTCCCTGTATTTTCTGACCACACCTCAATGTCCACACAAAGACCTGTGATGGATCTGTGTGCATTTTATCATTTGAGTTCCACCAGCCCAGGACAATCTGCCATCAAGACAGCACATGATACTGTCCAGACTTTGTCCTGTGGTCATGTGTCTGCTTCATGTGATAACCAAGGACAAAAGCTACGTATTTAGGTTGGAACTGATCACATTCTTAGCTCTGGGGAGAAGGAGAAAATGGGTGGGTGGTTCTTAACTAACATACGTCAAGTAAGTAACTGAAGTTCCTTTGCTAGTGATTGGTGCTGGGCTGTTCAGGTGACCTGCCTTGGTCCAATCAGATTTTCTGTTTGATGCCATAAGGTGAGGAATGATGGCTGGCATGGTGGGTGGACGGGAATACCCTCCCTTTCTTCATCCTGGTAATTGTGGAATATGTATATAAGGCCTGAAACCACTACAGCTTTTTGTTTTTGCCTTTAAGGAAAACTAGTCTGAGGAGAGTCAGTGGAGGCTAGTGACAGGAGAACCACAGTAAATGAGGCTGGAGCCTAGATTAAATCATGCCTGATGTCCATATTCTCTCAGTGACACCAATACATTCCCCTCATCTAAGAAGCCGGTTAGTGTTGGGAATTTTGTTATCTGAAACTGAAGGCCTCTTAACTAATCTTAATGGGAGTCCAATAATGGATCTCATTTCCAGAGATCATTTCAAGGAGGTAGAACAAACCAGAAACAAATGTTGTGGTCTAAAGTCAAACTTAACAGAGAGACCTGGGATGAGGATGCAGAGGCCATCGAGATGGAGCAGGAGAGAGCTGGGTGGGCAACCATAATTGGACCCTGGGCTGGAGAAGATCAGGTGTGGGATCCTGTCAGCTCATGGCCTTGTGGGGACAGAGGGGATGGCCAGGGAAAAGAAACTACCAGGGGACAGTGAGGAAGACAGCCTCAGGAAGATGCCAGTTTTAGGACAACCTGGTCCAGCTGCCCAAGGACAGCTGCTTGTTGCCTAAGGGCAAGCATGGTCCGGGCATCTGAGCAGAGCTGAGCCTACAGATGGAGTCCAGGAGGGACCTCAGCTCTTCTGGTTCAGCTGATCTGCACTGGGGTTGGGATCTGCCTTCTAACAATTCTTCTTGAGGCAGGCGGCCTGCAGATGACACCAGAAGAAACTCTCTTTTCCTGGAATGTGATCGAATCCAGTGACTGCTCTTGCACCACAAATTCTCCTCTCCTGCTCCTCATTGGATGGAGTATGAGAGCACCTCACTGCCTGGGTGAGGCCTTCACCTGCACCTGCCCCCTTGACTTCTCCATGGCCATGCATTCTCTTTCTTGCACTTTCATTGCCCTCTCTAGGGTGGATGAGAGGTCTCCAGTGCCAATTTTTAGGTTGGGCAACTAGTAGTGGTGGTTGTCGGCCTTCCCTGTCCTCAGTCTCCAGCCTCTTGAGGAAAATGGATGCTTCTCACAATTGGAACACAGGTGATGTGCTGGGTTTTGTCTGGGGAACTATGAACCAGGAATCAAGGTGTACAGGGTAATCTGTGTTTATTAGCCTGAATCCTCCATCTGTTCAGTGGAAGTGCAAGGCCAGGGGTGGACACTGCCACCTGATTATCAGAGAAGCTTCTAGCTGAGCACTGGTGGGGCTGAGTAATTCCTGCATTCACCATGGGCCACCACCATAGTGCTGATGTGTCCACTCTTTGCATTGCCCCAGATGCTACACTCAACACCTCTAAGGAGCACATAAATGCTAGGAATAACCATGACAATGTAATAATAACATCTAGAGATTCTTAAACCACAGGTTCCCTCTGTGGAAAGAGAATGGATTTTATAGTCAGCAGATGTGGGCTCAAATCCAGGCTTAACCACCTCATGAGGGCCTCCCTGCCCCCAGGTACCCACTGCCTTGTCTGTAAAATTCAGGAGGTGTATTTCTACAAATATTTATAAATCATCTAGTGTGGTGCTTGCACATTGAAGAAACTTAATAAATGGTAGCTATTATTATTTTTTAATATATAATTTCTATCTGGTTTTTCTTTTGTTTTTTCCCATTTCTCTGATGAAATCATCCATCCCTTTATGTAATCTTCCCATCAATCCCTATTTAAGATAGATGTTTTAACTATTTTTTCTTACTAACTCTTGTAACTGCATAATCTGTGATTTTGTTTCTGTTAACCTTTTTCCTGGGTTATAGTCCTATTTCTATCTCTTCGTAGGCTTTATAACTTATTACTGCGTCCTAGAACTTATGTATAAAAGGAGAGTGAGAGTTGAAGAGTAAGACTGATTCTTTTTTTTTTTTTTTAAGACTGGTTCTTTTCCCCTCGAAATTTCAAGTGCTCTCATCGGTTGGCTAACATGAGGAGGTAATTATTCAGGCTTCAGCAAGGGTTCATGTCAACTCTGGCCAGCCCAGCCCCCAACCCCCAAGCCCTGGCTTCCTAGGGAAGGGCTAGTCTCCCAGTTCTTACTGGGATTTGACTGGGAATTCCATATAACCCCTCTGGATTCTTCGATTTCAGGTATTGGGAGAATGTGTGAGCTGGGGCAAATGAAATGATTTCTTTCTACTCAGCAGTCCTGCCTTCACTTCATTACTCGCAGCAAATTTGGGGTGGGGTGGAGTGGACTGCACCATTAAGCAGATTATTACTGTACTCGATAGTCTTTCAGACTCCACTACCTCCCACCTGTCTTCACCAGGAGCTGGGTGGCTTTGTCTCCACCCAGTGAGTTCTGGGTCTTGACCAGTCTTCTGCTCTCCCTGCACCGAGACCTGTCAGCTCTCACAGGTCTCTCACGAAGGGCTTCTCTCTCTGGAAATCACTTCAGCAAGCCCTTCTTGGATAGTCCCACACAGAAGAATGATTTTTATATTATCTAGATTTTTTTTGGTGCTCCCATGAAAGCTAAGGTCTTCCATGTCCTAGTTGGCAGCAGAAAGTGCCTAGAATGGTAGCTGTTATTTTTAACATTAGAGGACATTCCCTAAATGCAAGATATCCTGGCCCTGATTGCTCACTAGTCAGCCTGGCACTCAGGCTTGTGCTTCATCCAAGACAGTTGGAGACAAACTTTATTTTAAAGGCTTAGTCCTGATTTGTAGCAAATGCTTTATGGGCCCCACTCGTATCTCCTCACCTTTACCCTTTCAGGTCCTTCCAATGGCCAACGCTTTTGTCTCTTTGCTTGTGGGGTTTTCTCTAGGCCCCAAAATTCACTCTACCTGCGTGCAGTAAGCTGGAATGTCAGGGGATTAATGTTTCTCAGGAGTAGTCCTTACCCAGTGATTGGTGGACGTTGGTGGATAAATACCCCAGCTCCCTGCCCCTTGAGTGAGATAACTCAGAGGTCCATGTTCTACAGCGTGTCCCAGTTCCCCAGAAGGAAATCTCAGCTGCCCACATTGTAGCTTGCTTGCAAACACACTTTCCTTGGCTTTTTTCTCTTCCCTGTCTCACTTCCCCACTTCCAGGCTGCCATGTCCTGAGATTACCTTTTAGATTAACTACTTGAACTTGGAGTCATTGCTTAGATTCTCCCTCTGGGGAAACAACTGAAAGCAGGTTTCAATTCAGATGTGCAACCTGTGGGTGCTGCTGGGGTTTGTGCAAAGGGACCAGCACAGACAGAAAGAGCCAGCCAAGGTTAGAGGGTCCGCGCCAATGCACGTTTGGAGGGTGTTGGGACAGCTGATGTTGAAACTCTTTTTTATAAACTGGAGCCATCTGCCTACCTGGAATAACTGGAATACGAAAGTCCTAACCTGGGATGCATTTAAACTGTTTACTCTATTTGTGGTTATGACTTTAAAGCTCTGGATGGTGGCTTTAAATTCATAAGTACACTGTTTTACAGAATTGACATAAACTGGCATTGTCTCTTTGTTGCTATTTTTTTTGTTTTTAAATGAAGCAAACTCGCAGGACCATAGCCCTGTAAACATCTTACAGGGATGCCAACAACCACTCTAGAAGCCACTTTCTAAGAAGCAATTTCCTTCTTGTCCCATAAAACTCCTCAAAGCCCCTTAGGTTGAGACGGAAGCGTTGGGTATGTTTGCAAACTGCAGATACAGCAGGCATTTCATTACATCGAATTCATCAAAACCCTAATTGAGACAGGAACTCAAACCCTCCGGCTTAATTACTTGAATTTCTGAGGGGTACACAGACTTGGTCACGAGCAGCCCTTCATGCTGGAATAAATTAGAGAGAGGCTGACGGGCACTCGCCAGTAATTCTTGCAGCCAGAGATGAAAGCGCAGAGCAGCATAAATAACCGTGCTAAGTGAGGCCGCGGCTGGATTTATCCATCAGTTCGATTGCCAGTCTCCAACCTCACGGCCTGGGAGGGCGGCTCGTATGTCAGGCTGTGTTCATCACTGAGTTGCTCTTCCTTCGAGATTTTTCTTCTATCAATGTCTCATTTGGATTTTCATTTAGAAAGTCTTCTCCCTGACTCTGGGCATCCTGCAGCATTTCCACTGGTTAGTTGTCAGTTTTGCCAACCAGTTGGTTAAATTACTGCAGTGACCTAGGGTGGGGTTTGGATGTGAGATACCAGGATCACTATCCCTGCGAGAGCTGATGATGGTGTCTCACGTTGGTGGAGCATTTACTGTGTGGGCCAGGTGCCGTCCACTGCTGAGCATATTGTGTTTCATCACTGTGGCAATGCTAGAAAGTAGGGGCTTTTGTACCCACTCTATAGATGAGCAAACCAAGGCTTACAGAGGTGAAATAACTCCTCCAAGGCTCCCCAGCCAGCACATGGCAGTCAGGATTCACACCCAGGCCAGTCTGATTTCTGGACTCACGTTCTTTCCAAAACATCATTTTGCTCCCTTTGCAGACTTCAAGGATTCTACAAGATCCTGAAGAAGAGAGCTGGGTGGCTTTGGAACGCTCCAAGGGGACCCACGACAGGAAAAGACAGAAGGAAGGGTAGACATTCAGAATCTTACAGGAGCTCCTTCTAACATCACTGTGGTTGCTACTTCTCTCCACGATTGCAGCGAGGCTGTGAGACGCTCTAGGCAAAGACCCTCCAGAGGGCTAAAGTGACTGATACCAGCAGTTGCTGAAGTGCAGGAAGCAATCTGCCTTTTAAGCAGAGGTCCTCACCATGCCAGCGATTAACTGCACTGCTAATAAATTGTGAAACACAAACGCATTCGAGCCACTTCATACGTAATTAGTTGCATGGCATTTACTAGACACGTCCTAGTCATCTGTTTCATTTCCTTACTTTATTTCTCCCTCTTTGGGCCTGCCTTTGCATCAGGCTTCAGGTACCAATGACTAATGAACTGACGACAACACTAATAAAGGCTAGGCTCATGGTACAGCGGATGATGACAGTCTAATTAAGGGAGTGCTAATAGCAACAGGCTCTTCTGCAGGATGAAACTGTCCATTTCTGACTTGGGTGAGAGCCCGGGAAGTGCAAATGGCAGTGAAAGCAAAGGTAGGGACCTTTTCTGGGACTAACTACATTTATGAGAGATCTAAAACACACCCTATGTGGGCCCACAAAATCTAAGACTAGATAGTGGACCAAAAAGATGAAGAAAGACAATGAACAGTGCAGCCAGTTGGGCAGAACTCAGTAATGGTGTGTGGGCAGAAGTAACCAGCCACCTGTGGGAGCTGCAGCCGACCCCAGCTCCTCTGCCTGTCACCCATAAGCAACAGACCCAGCAAACTACCCAGACAAATACGTTGGCATGAAGATGGTGGAAGTACTAAACAGCCATTGCCAACCAGCAATGGTGTGCCAGAGCACGTTCTGCTTCAGACACTCCAGTGTCCGGTGCTCCAGGGGCTGGGAAGAGCGTGTGGGAGAAGCCTCGCTCCCCTTCGCCCTTCAAACCATCCTCCATGGCGAGGGCGCTGGTTGGGAGGACCAGTATGTCCGTACTGCAAGTAGAGCACCCTCGATGGGTTTCTAGAAGTCGGCTGACCAGAAGTACTGTTTTAAACAGGACAGAAAACAGTGCTGTCCCACATCAAATGGTCCGTATGGTCAGCCTGCTGACAGCTTGCATTTAGCCCAGTGAGACCAGGCTGACCGTATGTGCCGTTTGAAATGGGACAGGGCCATTGCTTTCTGTCCCGCTTACAATGGTACCTCTGGTCAGCCTACTTAGAAGTCATTTTTCCCACTCAGAGTCCTAGGTGTTTGGACAGAGCTCAAGACCGTGTTGTTTCTGAATAAAATTCCTACCAAGAAGCTAGGACATGCGAGCTAGCAGGATGGCTATCAACCCTTGGTGGCCATTGCAATGCCGTGGATGCCTCACTTTGGTGACTTCTTAGCATCTTCCCAAGACTTTCCACAACACACCCCAGAGTTCATAAAGGACAGAGACCCCCCGATACCCACAGGTCACGGAAGAGTCTCCATACATAAAATGCAAGTATACAAAGTCCCTCATCACCCCAAAACTAAGCTACAGCGAACATGTACATAAAATGCTTCACTGCTGTAGATAAAGAGAGACAGGGTCCCAAACTGTGACAGCCACAAACTGTTTTTAGCAGAAAAAAAACATCCACGTTGTTTCCTGTCTCCCAACCCACCCTCTCTTATTTACTCCATTTCCATTGATGCAAAACCACCCCTAAAACTGTTTTAGGTCTTCCAGTTCACTCAGTAACATATCAGCAGGAGTGTGACACCTTCAGACTCATGGCCCACACCTTCGGGCTGGTTAGTTATTCACGTGGACGTGGGCACTCTATATTCCAACAGCACGGAGACCAAATGCTGGTGCCTGAGCGTTTCTGGGCCCAGTTGGACCAGCCTCCTGGGGCATGAGACCGCACACCATCACTGCACAAGACCACTGGCCCTCATGCTGCTCCTGCCAGCATGGCTCCTGCCCAGATGCACCTACACGCCACCTCCCCCCGGTGCCACATCAGCCCTAGGTCTTACCTGCCCAGCGAAGAGCCCGCAGACTCCGATGATGCACAGGATATTGAACACTGCTGAGCCCACAATGGTGCCAACTCCCACGTCACCCTTGGTGATGAAGACGCCTGAAACACAGACCCAACATCAGCCTGGCTGTGGTGGCCGGGTGTGTTCTAAGGTGGGTGTGGGGGAGTTAGTGAGACTGTTTACAGGATCTACAGGAAACAGTCAAGGGTTGGAAAGAGCTTCCTAATCTGCACTGGGGACACTGTCCCATGGGAGCACTGGTATTGGGTCTAGGACACATCCATGCAAAGTGAAAGCATCGCTTTAATAAAAATAATAATTCGCAACAACCACAGAGCCCTTGTCCTTCAGTGAGGACAGGGCTGAAAAGTCCCCAGGTCATCACCTACCTATGACAGATGTGAACAGCTCTGGGGCTGAACTGCCCGCTGCCATGAACGTGGCCCCAGCCACATCTTCACTGAGGTTCAGGCGCTACAGAGGAGCAAGGACAAAGCACAGGTGAGTGGAATTCCCCTGGGGACCCTGTGACTCCCAGGTCCCAAGCTTAGTCCTTCCTCCTCCTCCTCCCAGAGCTTGGCCACTGCTGCCTGACCCCACCCTCAACCCCCTGCCCTGGGCCCCCACTGAACCACAGCTCTTCTCATTGTCCTCCTTGAGGGGCAGGATCAAGGAGAGGCTGCATGTCCACTTGAATGAAAGGCTCTTGACAAGATCTGGGGGACCCCCAGGGGCCGTGCGGATTACAGGGAGGAGTGGAGTGGGCAGTGCGAGGAGCAGTGGGCATTCGCCTCCTTTCTAAAGTTAGCACCACTCAGTCCCCTCTGAGCTACCAAATATCCTGACTTCCAAATGAAGTTTATTGGGGTGACATTGGTTAATAATAACATTATATAAGTTCCAAGAGTATATCTCTGTAAGATGACATCTGTATACTCTATTGAAGTCCAGTTGCCTTCTGTCCAAATACCCTTATTTTTTAAGAGATACCCAAATTCATTTATATGCAAAATTCCTTGATGCTTTTTATTACTGTGCCCATCTCAGGCTGAATGATACTAAGAGGCTATGGAGGCTTTGGGGGCTTGAGAGGGTCACCCTCTGAAACCTACTCTCCATCCTCAATGTGGTCTTGAAACCCTAGGGGGTCGGAAGAGTGGGGATGAGTAGAAAGTAATGAGGCATCAGCCCTGCCAAGATATTCTACGCAACGAACTGTCCGGTTACCCTGGTGGTTATCCAAAGACGACAGATACACAGCATGATTAGCTTTTCTGCATTCGCTCATGATTCAGACAGTAAGCTGCTGCTGTCAGTACATAACCAGTTCCCCCTGACGTCCCAGCAAAGAGGTGCTCGTCCTGAATGACACTGCCTCTCTTCCCAGAGCCACCGGCAGCTGCACTTCCTCGCGCAGCCGTGGCGGGGCAGCATGGCCTCGGGGTAGGCCCCCAGCCCCACGGACCCGCAGCAGAGCCCTCAGGGAGCGCTTTGCTCTGGACACCTGGGGTTCCCTCGCTCTTGACTGAACATCTAAACTTCACACAGGGTTCTGAGGGGACCCTAGGATGGGGCTGCTGGTACCTTACATTGACAGGTGTGGTTGCGAGGACACCCTGGTGTCCTGTCCCACCAGGAGTCTAGGGGGAGGTCGCACTCCCTGGGTGGTTTGCAAAGACTTGCCACTTGCCATAGGCCATGGGCCTCGCACTGCCACGTGCTCGCCAGCTCAGGCTTCATGATGGGGCATTAGATGTGGAGTCCACACCTTGGGATCATCTCTGGTCCCTCTCTCTCCTTCACTCAATCAGTTTGCTTCTTCTGCCATATTTCCTTACATTTCATCCTCTTTCACCCCTAAATCACTGGCTCTGCCAACCTCTCATGGGATGCTTAGCGTCGCCAATGTGGGGTCTTCCTGCATCTGGATTCCTCCCATCTACCAGCCTTCCCACCTCCCTCTGAAGCACTGATTGACTCCTCCCGTCCCAGCCTGGCTTCTCCAGGCTCCTCGCATGCCCCAGGTTACCCTGCTTGGTTCTATGGACCAGAGTCTTCTGGTCAATTCCCTTCCTTGAAACGCACTGCCACTGAGAGCCTCCCCCCAGGGGCTGCCCTAGCCCTGTCCTGACGCCCTGGTGAAATCCATCTCTCCCTCCCCCTTGACGTTCTGCACTGTCCAATTCCCGGGCACTGTCCCTGTGAGTACTGCCTGGGGCTGCTCTGCACCCTACAGCCCCTGGATGGCAAGGACCCAGCTGGGTTTCCTCTTGTTTCCTCCTCTTCCACATGAGGCCACCCTGTGCTCAGGCTAAGTCCTTTGTATAAAGGAACCCACTCCTGAGGCCTCTCTAGGGTCACTGTGAAACAATTCCCTTTTATTATTTTAAGTACACAAAACGAACAGACTTCCGGGATACAGAAGAAATGGCCTCATTTAGTGGTTCTTGCAGTGTGGTTTAGCAGTGCGTGGGAACTTACTGCAAATGCAGCTTCTGTCCCCTGCTGGCCCCCAAGATGCAATGAATCAGGTGCTTGGGGGAGGGGAAGGGTGAGGAGGAAGGGATGGCAAAGTTTGAGAACTACATAAAGAAACTTATGGGAGGTGTGCCTAGGAGAGATCTCTTCTGAAAATGGATTCTGAGCTAAAAATAACATAAAATGGAAAGCTTCCAGATAAAGGAAACTACATTTCCAAATAGACAAAGACATGAAAGTGCAAGAGAAGGAAGAGTTCTAGAGATGCTGAATATTTTCTGATGAAAAGGATTTAACTTGGTATTCAGCCTGGCAGCATCTCTCGGCTGGTTTCAAGGAGAGTCCCTTTCCTGGTTTCTGTGTCCCCTCGCCTTTCAGGCCTCTGCTCGGAGCATTTCTGTGCATTTACAGACAGGAAGGCTGATACACGTGTGTGCAGCTAAAGAGTTCTCACTCTACAAGGACCAGAGCAGGGTTATGGGAACGGAAGGGAATAGAGGAGAGGGAGATGGAGAAAGTGATAAGAAAAAAGAAGAGCAGGATTTAAAAGAGGAAAAGAAAGCCAGAAGCAGAATACGACTAGCACCACGAGGGACGGCCGATGGGAGCAGGGAGCTGGCCTTGCAACCTGACGATGGATGGGTGTCCTGAATTCTAAGCAGATGGATGGAGCTTAGTGCTAACATTGTCCATCACTCTGAAGCATGCTGACGCCTGGGGTTCCCATCCCAGGTTGCATGTAGGGCTTCCCAGAACCTCAAGGAGGTTGGAGCAGTTATCAGTACCCAGCACAGACATGCCAATCATCAAGGCACGTACCTCACAGATCTTTTCCAAGGAGGGGACAAAGAAGTCATCACACACGATGGCCAGCGCATAGAACATGTACATGGCCTGGAAGAGAATGAGAGGAGAAAGGATTAAATTGGAGAAGGGATTGAATTCAGAGGCTGAGGGTCTGGCCACGCTCTGTTTTGATAACACCCTCTATCACCATGAATGCATCATCTTGCTGAGTAAGGACAAAGTCTTTGCAATGTCTGCAAGGTCCTACCTAGTGATCTCAGCTCTCCTCTCGGACCTTATTGCCTACCTCTCCGCTTTGTCCACCTCTTTGTTCTCCAAACGTGCCGTGGATGCCTGCCCCATAGTCTTTGCACTTGTTGTTCCCTCTGCTGGGGACACACTCTCCCCAAGTCACCTTGGCCCACTCCATCATGTCCTTCAGGTCCCTGGTTCAATGTCAACCTAAGCAAAGACTGCCCTTCCTCCTATTCCTCCCTGTCCCCCTATCCTTCTTTGTTATTCATGAGATATTACATGTGAAATTAATTTGTTTGCCGTCTGTCTTCCCCACTAGAAGTCCATGCGGTTATGAACTATGAGTATATCTCATTTATCCCCAACAGTCAGCACACGGCCTGGTGCATCGTAGATGATCAACACACGTGCAATGAAGAACTAAATAAATGATAACTTCCAGAAGAGCATGCTCACTCTCTTCTTCCCTGCAGGACAGCCTCTGTAATTTTGCTTCCATATCTTTGGTCAGCTATGACCAGGACATGTCCTGGAATTCTGGATTTTAGCCATAAATCACCTCTCCACCTTATTCAACTCCATATTTCCTTTCTAAATCATGACATCTCATTCGGATTCCACTGTTGGTTGACCACCCAGCATTGTTCCTCCAGTCCTTCTAATAGGACCCCAGTTTAATTCAAATATCTACCATACCCCATGTGGAAGGTGACCCCACATTTTCTTCCAGTAGATAGAGATTGGCCAATCAGTGTGCAGTAGTCCCCAGTGATGGCTATTGGTTCAGAGGTGGGCACATGACCTAGCATGTCCCAATCAGAGGGCAGGAAAGGCTTTGTAGTCCTTGTCAGGGGGAGCTGTTTATCACCCTCAAGTGCTGGCTGTGGACAGGGAGCCTGGAAGCTCTGATTGCCCTTGGCAGCCATGTTGAGGGAAATCTGATCTGAGATGAAGTTGACCCTCCGTCAACATAATGACATCACTGAGCCATTGATCACATGGTGCTCGAGTCCTCCCTGACTCTGGACTTCATAACATCACATACTGGCAAACAGGCCAGTCTGATGTGGAGTTCCCCTGTTACTTGCAGCCCAAAGCATCTAATGGATGGGGTCACTCATCCTTCAAATTCCAGCATCTTCTTTCATTTTTTTATCATCTCTTTCATTTTTCACCATCCAGTATCTTGTCTTTTTGAGGGGTGCTCCATCAGAAGGGCCTTCAGTCATGCATTGCCCAGCTCC
>PVJL010011948.1:0-39974 GCA_004026885.1 Lyroderma lyra | reverse complement strand
GTCTTGTTGATAACAGCCATTCTCACAGGTGTGAGGTGGTATCTCATTGTGGTTTTGATTTGCATTTCCCTGATAGCTAATGAGGATGAGCATGTTTTCATATGTCCGCTGGCCATTTGTATTTCTTCGTGGGAGAAGTGTCTGTTTAGTTCTTCTGCCCACTTTTCAATTGGGTTGTTTGTTTTTTTGTTGTTTAGCCATACTGCTTCTTTATATATTTTAGATATTAGGCCCTGATATTATATATATATAATCACATTTTCTTTATCCATTCATCTGTTGATGGACATGTAGGTTGCTTTCATGTCTTGGCTATTGTCAATAATGCTGCAATGAACATGGGGTGAGATATTTCATTGAGACAATGTTTTTGTTTTGTTTGAGTATCCAGGAGTGGAATTGCTGGGTCATAAGGCAGTTGTATTTCTAATTTATTGAAGAACCTCCACACCATTTTCCAAAGTGGCTGAACCAATCTACATTCCCACCAATAGCCATTCCATAATAACATACCCCTTCTCATTGTGGTTTTGATTTATATTAATATCTATTTAAGTCCCTTGCTCTTCTAAAAATTGGATTTTTTTTGGCCTCTGAGTTGTATGAATTTCTTATATATTTTGGATATTAACCTCTTATTAAATAGGTGATTTGCAAATATTTTGTCCTATTCTATAGGTTGTCTTCTTATTTTATTGATTTTTTTTTGTTATTGTGCCAAAGCTGTTTAGATTGTTGCAGTCCCTTGTTTATTTTTACTTTTGTTACTTGTACCTTTTGTGTCAAAGGGAGGCTGAGGTGTTCTTCCATTGAATTTTATGTTTACAAATGTTCTAAAATATATACATTATCTGAATCTTATTATCTTTTATTCCTCTTTTCACAATAGACACATAGACATCTTGGGAGAATAATTTATACCCTGACTCTACACTCTCCACACAAAAAATAAATAAAGGAAACTATGATTATTTTAAAGGAACCAACTGTAACTCTGGACCAGCTTTAATTCACTCCTGACTTAGCTTCTTTTGTGTTCCAAATTTGCCTAAATTCTGATGTTTGGAACTGTCTCCCCAGTTTAACCAGATTAAGTCCTTCCTATTTATCAGCTGATCTCTCTGGGACCCATCTCTTAGATCTTCCTGCATTTGGGGGCCATAAGCAGGACACCTTGTCCCTGCACTCACCCCAAGTACTTTGAGCCCCAGTCTCTGGCTCTAAGTTGTCTTAGTAGGTCCTCCCTGGCCTGGAGTTCAGACAGGTTAATACACACTTGATTGCTAAGGCCCCAAAAGAGAAGCCTAATATCTCTAGGCTTGTTATAATAGACATAAAAATAACTCAGTAAATTCTCATTATGTTACTAATGAGGTCATCATTTTCAAATTACCAGGGAACATTTTTATGGGTGGGAACTGCCTTCCAAGTCTCAGTCCTGGTTGTTTTGAATGTCCTTAAATATTGGCACATGGTGTCTGTGCATAGCAGGTTTGATTGCCCTCAGTGATGAATTATTCACCATCACATTTAGGGAAATAATGGATGATCAAGTTAGAAATTGCTGTGTAATTTTTAAAAAAGTAGTTAGAAATATATAAGATCCCCCCATCCCCGACACATATACGTATACACCTCTACCCTTGGACCAGTAAGTTTACTCTGAGGGCCATTTAAAAAATCTATTCCAAGATACAAATATAAAATTGCTCTTTCTGGCCAGGAAACATGCTTTATCCAACTTTACCCAACTTTTTCAGCCAAGCACACCTGATCCTGCCCCAGGCCAGGCCCCCTCTTCTCCTGGGAAGCATTCTCAGAAATGACAATGCCATCACTGGAGCCTTCTTGCTGTTACTAAAATGTGTAAGGCTCAACTCAAGCAGAGTGTGGTGTACATTCAGGAAAACAATTTGTAACGCATGTAATAAGAATATTTCCTGCCTGTCAGACAAAATGTGTAGCAATATAATTGCTTTTCTTATAGTCTAACATAACAAAAAAGCAAGTATTAGGTATAAAAATGTCGAAATAAGGTTTAAACTCTCAGATTCATAAACAGGAAATAAGATTCAAGCTGTGATTTTTTTCTGGATTGAAAAATGTTACTTCTTTCAGCTTTAGAAATCTTTGGATTTTTATTTAGCAGGGTTTTCTTTTTCTTAGGGCATTCTTTTCTTATTTTATTCTATGATACATGAGGGCTGTCCAGAAAAAAGCCAGCCATAAATGCTTCAATTTTTCATATAATATGGCTGGATAGTTTCTAGACAGCTGTTGCATTTTTGGTTTATAGAAACTTTCATTATTTTTGGCTGCCAAATGATTGATCCTTTTCATCATTTCTTGAATTTATAGTTTTCTACATGTATCTTATTGTCACATAACAGTTACACCTTTGACTTTTAGAATTAATTTCTGTATTTTAAAAGTCTTAATGTGAGCACATATTCATTATAAAAAATATTTTAAAATTGACCAAATAAAAGTCTGTCCCTGAGATTATATTCTGCCCTCCAGAACTAATCACTTACTTGGTCTTTTGCTGCCTTTTATGTGTAAATAATATTTCAATTAAAAAAAAATAATATACGGGTTGGCTTTAGCTCAGGCGATTACTTTGTCATTGCAGTGCATTCTTTTCACAAAAGCAGCCTTGGAGCAAGAAACAAAAGCCAAAGTCAGAACAAGGATTTGGTTCTTGAAAAGAATAACCTTGATAAGCCCATGCCATCCCTCTAGTTGTCATTTTACGTGCACCTCAGGAGAAGAAGGACGGACTGAATTTTGCTCTGGAGTTCTAGGTCACTTGCATCTCATAATCTCTGCCAATATGCTTTGCAGTATTTTTAAATTTTCTTAGTTGTTGTTTTTCTGCTTCTATAAATATGAAAAATTATTATTCCTAAGATATAGTGTAAATTTAGGTCATGTCAACATGTCAGAGAAAAAGGAGAAGTTCAGAGCTGGCTCACAACAAAATTATCAAGGCAGTGAAGTGTGTCTTTTTGAAATACAAACTTCCTCATACAGACCTTGTGAATTGACCTTTGGTGCTGGGCTGAGGGCAGGTCATTATCTTTGGACACAGATTCCTCAGCCCTCTCCTCCCTTCAGCTTGCCACTAGCATCTTTATTAAATTTATTTAAAGTTCTTTAAAGAGTTTAGAGTTAGGTTGGGGGTAATATTAAGAAAGGGATGTGGACAAGGTAATTAAACTTTTTCATACAAATGGAGAAATTTAAACCCTCTCCTGCAAGCTAGTGTTCTCCCTGTTGCTGAATTCATCATGAAGGAAGGGTTTTTGGCATCATGAGGGGTCAGCAGGGTTGGGATTGAGGAGCCAAATGCTTGGAACGTGACAATGCACTTCCAGTTTAAAGAATACGTAAAATACTTAGCATGGCCTCTCACACAGTAACATTTCAGTACATATCAATTGCTATGCTTTTCATAATTATCATCTTTCTAGAGAGAGTTGAAGACTTAAAAAAAGAGTTTAGGTTTAAATTAGAATTTTAAGAATGAGAAAGAGGGAAGGAAATCCTCATTCACTGGACTTCCACTGCATGTCAGAGACTGTTCTGGAGAATTTATATGGACAAAGTAATCATCCACAGCCCTACAACAGATTGAAGATGTGTATTTTCATATAATTAATACCATTTCACAAATATGGCAACTGACACAAAGAAGCTAATATATAGTCATATTCTCACATTCAAATTGAGAGAGTCCAGATTATAGCCTAGTTCTTTTGTCTCCAAATTTCATTTTACCATTTCTTATGCTGTACAGGTAATACACCCAAATCAACAGAATGGACCACTGTCCACTGTTGACTGATTATTTTTAGAGTCATCTTCCAGTGTGTTTTAGAGCAGGTGATCATAATGACAATCAAACGTACGTTCGAGTGATGAATCTGAGTCAACAAATATTGAGAATTTATTACCTGCTGGCTGAATGGCAAGCTCATCAGCTTTTGTGATGTCGCACTAGATCAGAAGAAGCCTGCTTTTATCCCCTGAGATGTGCTGATAACTGTCCATGCTCACCCTCAATTTAAGAACCTTGGTTACTCATAGTATACAACGTGAAGCCATACTCTACTGGCTTTCTTTACGTCAGTACCTCCACTTTGCTCTTCTGAGTAAAACTTATGAAGCCCATTTCTCCAGGTAGATTCCCATCTTCTAAAGTGGAGAATCCAAATTTGTCTATAATGAACCCATTCCAAAAAACCTATGGTATGTGTACTTTCAACATATGCTGGCCTTCACTTACCTTTTGTGGAAATTAGAAAGAGGCGTCCCTCCTTGACTTTATGTCAGAAATTAGTTTTAATAAAATGGTGATGATAAAACAATTCACTTTTCTGTAATCTGCTTATTAAAATAGATATACTAATGCCCCTTGTCTGTGATATACGTGTAAATATCTCATTTTTGTGCAATGCACACCCAAAACAATCCAAAGTGTTGGGTATGAATAGTCAACATTTATTTACTAAACATCAATGTACTATGATATTTTCAATGAATAAAAAAGAAAGACCAAATTTCTTTCCTCCAGGGGGCTTAGATTTTGTAGAAATCATAAATAATAATAAAAAAGATAAATGAGAAACACACATATTAAATTATGGCAAATGTTAAGGCGAAAAAGTGAAGCAATAAAGTTAAACATGAAACATGAGGCTGTAGGATTTACATACATTATGTACTAAAATATTACAAAGATTATGAAATACACACAAAATAAAAATTTAAAAGTTTAGATGAAAAATAAATATGAAAAGCAGCTCTAATGTAATCTCCAGTAAATGATCTGGCATCTCTGTGGACCTTGGCTGAAGAGCAGCACTGCCCAGTAGAACTTCCTGTGACGTTGGAGATGCTCACATTCGGTGCTGTCCAAAAACTGAGCCTTTAAAATATGTCTAGTGAGACTGAGAAACTAAATTTTAAATTTTCTTAAAAACTTAAAGAGCCTAAATGGCTAGTGACCATTAGTTTATTGCTGTAGAGGAAGTGAAATTCAGCTAAGGATAGTTTGAGGCTTTGTCCTTATCCTTGTCCTTGACCTTTGACATCCATTTTACTTCCAGATGCTAAATTTAGCCCATTTTGACCTGGATTAATTAATGATGCGATTTTTTTTCCCATTCAGTGGCTAACCGACTTCCTCCTGAATTCCAGGAGCTTAAGGAACTCCGTCTAATTCTGCTCAGTGGTCCCCTTCTGGGATGCTATTCCCTAAATTTATGTCTGTGTTGTCCCTGGATCCAATCATATGGTCTCATACATTCCCTGACTCCAAATATTGCCGCCGTGGCCACCTCTCTATTGCCTCCCTGAGATTGTCCTCAGGCCCACTCTGTATAACAGTGCTGCCCCCAGATCATTCTAGTTTCCAAAAATTAATTCTGCAACAGAGATGGGATACTGTTTGTGTGGTGAACTTCTTCTGCTTTCCCAAACACTCCCTGGAGTATAATTAAAGAAGCAGTCTTATCTTCAGTCTCATCTTAAACTATTGTTTGAGGACAGTATGTTCTATTAAACAGCTGCATAAACCCTTCCTCAGAGAGTGCTTCTATGTTTAATATTGAGTTAAGTAGTCCTTTTGGATCTTTACTTGCATCCCTAGCACATAAAGGTGCTATATATACAAACGTTATTTAAGAATTTCTTAAAGGAATGGTGGAGTGAAAACATCAGGCTTGAGAAGGATGCCTTCCTCAGGTGGTGCGAAGTTCCTCCAGGCTGCTGCCACCACCCCGAAGTCTCCACAGATGGGGACCTAAAAGAGGAGCACTCCCACAGGAGGCATATGGTAAACAGCTTCAAATAAGCACCCTTTGTCCCCCAAATTCTGTGTCCACTCAGATACACAGCTCCATATCAGAAAGTGTTTTATTTCCTGTACCTGACCACACACATGATACATCCCCCGCAAGTCATCCAGGATCCCTAAATATAACAAGCAAGATCAAAACTCCTGAATTCAGCCAGAGGCTTGCTCATCTAAAGAGTGGATAATGCATTAAAGTAAAGCTCAGGAATTTTTTTCCCAGACATTCACATCGGCCAGCAAGGCTGATGTGAAAAAAAAAATCTAAGTAAAAATATTAAAAATAACCTTGAACAAAAGTAAATTACAGTGAGAAATGGTCATATATAAAAATTGCTTTATTTTTTGGGTGAGATAATGAAAAATATTGATATTATAAAGAGGAGTAAAATAATACCAAAGAAACAAGCTATGTGATTACATAAGAAGAGAAACAAATTAATTAGAAAACACATCAAGAATAGAATTGATGCGTACATAAAAGAATATCTAATAAAATAGAGAAATGTTTAATTAAAAATTTTGAGAATGAGAAAATAATTGCAATTCACAAGGGGATATTATACAAAGTTCTGTGATAGTTGTTTTAATATCTTGATGAAATGAACAGCTTTTCAAGAACATATAAATTACCATTATTGACTAAAAAAAGAGAAGTGAAACTAATAAACTCTAAACCATAAAATAAATGGAAAAAATGATCAGAAATATCTATAAAAATGTGGTCCAAGGTAGTTTTAAAGAAACTTTTTATAACCTTAGTGTAGCGAATAATTTCCCTGATATTGAACAATTTCTCGATTTAAAAATATTTTTACCTGCATCAATTATAGCCTGAGCTTAAAAAACCATGAAAGGCCCACTATGCTTCCAGGAAGACCCATAGCACCACATCAAAAAGAAGATAGACAGAGAAGCTACTGTGGTGATGCAGGAAAGACAGGTCATATTATTAAGGCAGGTGGAGAATGGAAACAACCCGAAAATGAGCTTGACAAACATCTATTGTCTTCCTAGCATTACCAAAACTCTAAATAAAATCAAGGTGAACAGAGCATATTTTAAAGGGCTTTGGACAAAGACACAATCGAATGGACATAAGAAACAGTATAACCCCCAAAATGATGTATATCAGTTCTTAAAAAATGATGGAGTTGCATTAAAATGTGTTATCAAGTACAAAATCTGATCTACTGAACCCAAAACAAAGAATTGATAACAATTTTTAAAAGGCAGGCAATTACATGATATTCTCAAAACATAGGTCTAAAATGATAAAATATTAATTATGAAAAGATAAATATACTTTTTACTATTAAAAATTTTATTTAAAAGAAGCATTGGCTAAGTTCATTTAAAATAGCTTAAATATACATTTGATGATTTGCTTATTTCTTGATTTTTATAATAATTTTTTCAGCTTTACTGAGGCATGCTTGACAAATAAAATTGGAAGATATTTAAAATGTGCATCATGATGATTTAATACATGTATTCATTTGGAAAGAATTCCCCTGTCTAGTTAATTAGAATAAATAAGTTTTATAATATACATATAAGCAATAATAAAGTAAGGTTTCCAAGATTAGAACCTATGCCTGTTAGTATTGACCTTTTTGAATAAGCAACAGACATTTGGGTACTTCTGCAGATTCTAAGGTCAGGAATCACAAAAATAACTTATTTATGCTCCATGATGTCTGGGACCTCAGCTGGGAAGACCTGAATGCTGGACATAATTCATATGTCTGCGGGCAGTCATCACCTCAGGCTCCTTTATTTGCACCTGCAGAGTCTGGGGTAGGATACCCGAAAGACTGGATGCAACTGGGACTGTCACTGATATACCTATACATGGTGTCTCCATGTGGCTTAGGCTTCTCCCAGTAGGATGGGTTACGAGAGGGGGATTTCCCAAGGCAAACATTTCAAGAGAACCGGGCTGAAGCTGCATGGCTTTTTATATTCTAGTTCTCAAGTCACATAGTATTGTTTTTATCAAACTCTATTGATAGAAGCAGAGCAAGTCTATCCAGATTCAAAGGGATGTATATATACTACCTTTGTTGAGACCTTTTCTAAACCTCCATAAAAACAGATGATGTGGAACCCAAAGCTAGAAGCATTAAACAGAACAGTCAATCATTTTTTATACTACAGAATACCATTGACAATGAAGCTATAACTCTTAAGAATCTCTCTTTGTTAAGAATTATATATATATGTGTGTGTGTGTGTGTGTGTGTATGATGCAGAACAGTTTTCTTCTAAATCAAGTTTCAAAAATATGAAAGATCTGCGGAATTCCCTGGTGGTGTAGTGGCTTAAGGCTTTGGCGCTGGCGCTGTCAGCGCTGCGGCCTGGGTTCGATTCCCAGCCAGGGAGCTACCCACATACCAAAAAGCAAAGAAAAAAACAAAAAAATATGAAAGATCTAATTTCCATACAAATTAAAGATATACTTAATTAAACATTTTACACAGTAGGAAAAAGATGCACATTTTTCCTGTGTCAATTGATAATTTCAAAATTAACATATGTTAGGCCACAAAGGAAATGTCAATTAAGTCTTCAAAGCATAAATTATATAGGCCATTTTCTCTGCCTCAATATGTCTGGTAATAAAACTAAAAATAAACAAAAAAAATGTTTAACTAATACTTAAAAGCAATAAGATGGTAATTTTTAAAATCTTCTAAGTACCATGTGTCAAAGAGGGAATCAAAACTGCAATTACAGGCTCTTTACTAATTAGAGAAAATGACAACACATAGCAAAATGTATGGGCTACAGCTAACTCTGAACTCAGAAGAACATAAGTATATGCTTATGTTATGCCTTTAATTTCTATCTGTAGGTGTTCTGGAAGAAAAGTTCTAATATTACTATAATTCTATCTATCTATCTATCTATAATCTATTTAGCATCTATCAGCTATCTATTTATCATCCATCTATCCAACATTCATTCTGCATTTGTCTGTGTGTGTTACAGTTGACACGGCAGGAATAATTAAATGTTTATCAATAGGACAATTCTATAAGTAGGACATTATTCAATAAAATTTGGAAACTCCGTAGACTATGTAGCCATTATATAAACTTGGAGAAATGGTTATATATAACCATTTGGAGAAATGGAAAGTTAAAAAGAAGACTTTAAAGAAGGATACAGAACAGAATTTTGCTTATATATAGGAAACCTAGAAGGATTTAACAGAAAGAATGTCAGTATCTGTGCAATCCCTCCTTTCTTCTTTTTGCCAGAGCTCATGTGCTTCACTAACTTAAGTAGTATAATCTCACTTCCCTTCCTAATGATTTCTTCAGGGGTTGACACGTGACTTTTGATGTGTGACATGAAGAAGCACCTGCTGGAGGGTTCTAGAAAATGTTTTCTTGTTCTTAAAAAGAGAAAAATATTTTCTTTTATTTAATAATTTTGTGTTGACATGTTATGTTAGAAACTGCTCTACCTATCTTGCAACTCTGAGGAGAGCGAAGGCAACCTGTTTAAAATTGGAAGTAGAGGAGACCAAGCACCTACTTGGAATTCAGTGAATAAACCAGCCTGGGAGATGCTGCCTTCCCTTGGAACTTTCGATATATGATATTACCTCTTCCTACTACTGTTTCAGATGTTTGAGCTGCTGTAGACTCTTCTTTGTTGCTGACGTCATTTTATAAAATACATAAAATACACATAAAAATGTTACTGGGGATAAGATTGTGTACATTCTTTATTTTTTTCTCATTTTTCTTCTATAACTTGTTTTTTGGTAAAATGTTTACATTATTGAATTTGTTTGTTTTTGTTTGATAAAGACTTCAACTATTTTATTCTGAGACTGCTGCAGCTCTTCAAATCTTAGATCAATTTCTCAATCTATTTATTAGAAAAACAATGAAAGAACTTCTGCATTATATCAAATGTAGAGAAGGATGTCTTTGAACACTATGTACTTTGACAGAATTATATCTTATTTTACAATAGGTCCTAGTGATCTCTTCCTCAAAATTATGGAGGGTATTGTGTGCTAAGGGAAAAGAGACTTCTAATTACATTCCCACAAAGGAAAGACACAGTTGACAAATGTCTTCAATTAAATAAGAAGAAAGAAAAATGAAAAGTATATATTTAAATGAACAAGGCCCAAAATAAAACAGTATAACCTATTTCTTGAAGATATTTCTCCAACTCTTTCAGAAGACATAGGAGGCTAAAAATACAAGTACATTGAGTGCCAAAAGAGTGTATACACTTTTAAGAAAGGAAAGAAACTTTATTAAAATTGCAATAATACATACTGATAAAAGGTGAATACAAGTCATGTTTGACTTCTGCAATTACAAAAGGTGTTATATTTATGTAATACATAGATAATGTCTCTTAAAATGTGTATACTTTTTTTTAGCACCCTTCATATAATCTTAAGGAACGGTACAAGGAAAAATGACATAAATAACAAACAATAAGTAATTTGACATGTCAGATCACGTGATTACTTGAAGCAATTATTAAAATATTTTTGACACTTGAAGAAAAAAATAAAAAACATATCATCCCTGAAGGAAGCATAAGATATATCAGCATTAGTGTAATAAAAAGAAAGGAGTAGTAAGTGTAGAATTAAAGAAGAACAAAACAATTAAAACACCTGGTTCAGTTCTCAACTCCTTCATTAAAGGAGAGATTTTTAGGATGCCAATCAGATGTTTGAACTGGTAAGAAGTTCTTATTCTACCTGACTTAACTTCTGTATGCCTCAGGTTCCCTGGTACATGATGTTGCTCTCATAAGAAGTAGATAAATTTTCTGTGGACCACATAAGTAAAGAAAGCCACAGAAGAAGGTGGGCCCTGGAGAGGAGAGAGAGATGAGAGTTAGGGTATCAAGATCTAGGGATTCTGTGGCCAAGAGCTTAACAGGAAACACACCACGTCAAGTAGGAAAGAAGGGTTATAGAAACATAGTCTGAAAAGACAAGGATCCAGAGCTTTGCAGCTCTTGGGGACATCAGAGCTGGGATTTCTGAATCAGCAAAAGGACAAGTGATTGGAACTTGAGGGTCTATATCAGGGGTGTCCAACCTTTTGGCTTCCCTGGGTCTCATTGGAAGGAAAAGAATTGTCTTGGGCCACACATAAAATACACTAACACTGATAGTAGCCCACGAACTAAAAAACAGTTTGCGAAAAAGTCTCATAATATTTTAAGAAAGTTTACTAATTTGTGTTGGGCTTCATTCAAAGCCTTCTTGGGCCCATGTGGTCCATGGGCCTCATATTGAACAAACTTGGTCTAAGGTGTTACTGGGCTTGTGGTCACTCCCTGTGGTAATCATTAATGAGACCACTGTTTTTGGCTTTCTCTGTGGTTTAGGGCATGAGGAACATGTTTCTAGTTCTGGGTAATAATTTGTGTGGAAATGATGGGAATGTCACTTACGTGCAAGAACATTTATATTCCAGTATGAGAACCTGAGGACTTTTCTTTGCACTGCAATAATCAGCAATATTCCAAAAAGACACCAATCTACGAGTTTTAGTCCCTCAGTAAGGATAAAGCAAAGTAGATGGCCCTAAAAAACCTACAACAGATTTATAGTATGAGGGAGAAATAAACCTTTTTAAATTAAACTACTGAAAATTTTGGGTTGCTTATCATAGCAGCATAATATGCCTAATGATTAAGCTAGATTAACCAATTCACCCCTTTCCATTGCCAGAAGCTGAGGCAAATCCACTATAGAGAGTGACTTCTTCATGGAAAGTCTCAGTTAAGAGCCAAGAGGATTGTAGCAGCTGATGTAAGTATAACTGCAAAAAGAACACCAACTTATGAGAAAACAAACCACCATGAGCTACGTACAAGAACAGAAACAAGCAATAGCAGAGTCAGATTCCTAAGGACTGAAGATATAGAAATTTCATAATGAAAATATCTGGGTATGGACTGTTTAAGGAAATAAACAAAATTACAAATTACAAAGATAATTAAAAAATTAGAAAAAATAGCAAACAAAATGGAAGTTTTAAACATAAACAATGTAATTAGTGAGAAAAAACTATTTGACTCAAGACATGAGTTAAATAACAGATTAAGTACAAGTGAGGAAAGAAATGTGATGTGAACTGGTGATATATCTATTTAGATGTAGTTATATCTCTATAATATATACATTATAATATATTTCAAATATATAGCAAATCTAATACAGAATGCAGCAAAGATATATAAAGATATGAGAACTATGGAAGAGTAGCATAGCGACATGGCAGGTAAAATAAGATTGGCATCCCCAAAGATAAAATTCAAATTGAAAAGAGGTTTTACTTAAAGAATTAATAGATTCAAAATTTTCCAAATTGGTGAGACTTTTAACCCAAGCTGGATAACCAAAAAGCTATTTATGACTGAGTAAACTGTAGTGAAACTACAGATAGATGATAGGTAGATAAATGATAGATAGATACTCATAGGTAGATGATAGATGATAGACAGATAAATAACAGACAGTCATAGATAAATGGATGATAGACTGATATTGATAGATAGATAGATAGATAGATAGATAGATAGATAATGAAAGAAGCCAGATAGAAAGGAGGGAGAATTACTTACAAAGGAGTAAAGTTAGAATGACAAAGTACTCCTGAGAAAATATAAAAGAATGCTATTTAAACATACATCAATTCAACAATTCTGAATTCAGTGTGTTTTTGTACTAGGCACTCTTATAACCTCCAAGGATGCAGTAATGAAAAAAGAAAAAAACTGAAAGCATCTCTGCTTTCATGGAACTCAAATTCATACAGGGACAAATAGAGTTAAATAAATGAAGATTTTTTTAATGATAATTTTATAATGTAAAAATAACGTATAGAAATAAAGAGTTAGGAAGTGCATTGGTTATTTTAGATAGGGTTGTCAAAGATAAACTTAATGATGAAATGACAGTTGAGCTTCACTCTCCAAATGACAATGACCATACAAATCATTGGAATCAATCCTATGTTCCCTGAGGTGAGGACAAAAGGACACAGAGAAAAGGCCCTGAGGAGGGAACGGGGATAATGGAGTGAGGTAAGGCAGCAAAAGTAGACAAGAGTTGGAAGAAGACTAGAAATTACTTTAATGGCAAGAAAAAGTATTAGAAAGTTTAAATGGGGAAATAACATGAATGGAATTAATGTTTCAAAAGGTCACTCTGTTTTCTATGTGGAAAATTGAATATAGTCAATTCTAGAACCCTGATGCACTTTACTTTGGATTTCCCTCTGTATATTTGCTTCAAAACCAAGGCTGGAGCTTATGTCTCAGGACTCACCTAGTTTAAGTAGAGAGTTAAGTAATTTAAACTGACTTAATTTTAAAGAATACAACCTTTTGGCCCCAATCAAACTAAACTTCCAACATTTGCTAGCTTCAGGTTTGGTTTGATACAGGGATTTAAGAGATATAATTGAGGGGCCAAATTCATGACCATGGCAGCAACATGAAAAAGCACCTAGGCCTAGGTGAAGCAATGCTGTGGTTCAAGGGCACCATTCTGGCTGCTATTGTGTTGGTCAGAAAAATCTTGTAGTTTTTAACCTTAAACAGTGAATAAAAGTTCTACATCTCCACCTCTCAGACAAGCCTTTTCTATGTGATGTGTGTGACGGCAGCCTGAGACTTTGATCCTAATATCATTTTTACCTTAGCAAATATAATGCAGTATGCCACAAAGAGTTATCAGGATATGAGAACTATGGAAGAGTAGCATAGAGATATTTACCTCCTTTTGATGCAATTTCTATTCCTTAACCATTCCTTGGCCTGGGGATTTGGGCACTCTGATTAAGGTCACATATATGTAGTTGGCAGGGAGTGAAATTATTTCTCTTAAATGACACAGCATAGTCTCACCGTAAGAGAGAGGATAACTCTCACCAGAGGAAGGCAGAAGAGTGTTTCCCAGGAAAGAAACAGGTTATCAACAGCAGATGGATAAAAAGAAGTTTGCCTGTTTTTAAAATAAAATTAGTTCTCATGACTCCATATTTTTCTGTCCTCTTAACAGGATCAACATAAGGGTCAAGGGAAATTCTCATACTGAAAATTAGTGTGATGTTTTCCATATAATTTCATTAGAAATCACCAATTAGCCTTATAAAGAGGATGACAGGACAGGTCGAAAACTTGATATTTCTTCCAGGTGGGGTCCCATACATCCATTTATAGCACCAGCTGCATGAAATGAAAGACTTGCAAGAGAGCCATCTCTGCATACAAAAATCCAAAGAATGGTCTCCAAAAGCAGTATTGTGGGATAAATTTACTTTCTCTTTTCTCACAAGACCAACTTTTTCACACAACAGCTTAGTTGTGTTTTTTTTTGTTTGTTTGTTTTGTTTTATTTTTGCCTATTATCTAAACCATGACTACTCCTGGGTGGTCAAAGGAGGGCGTTTCACTGAATTTACCATAGAGATTGAATGTAACACTGACTGTTGTATAGAAATATTATAGCCTACAATGAATATTTGACTTTTGATATTATTTCACTAGCATAACAGAACGTCATTTAATAGAGAATAAAGAGTCATTAAATTGAGAAAAATATTTCAAAATTATTTTAATTAAGGTCTCAGGAGCATACGGGGAAGGGATAAATAGTTATGGAAATAAAAAAGAAACTTAAACATGAATTTTAATTTCTCTTCTGCATCATTTGATAGTATGTTTGAGGTTTGAAAAACTTGTTGAGGCTGCATTGTTTGTAATTGGTCTAGCATTAAGCAATGTCAAAGGGAAAGGAAAATGGATTTTTTAAGAGGCTAATACTGGCAATGTAAAATAGGAATAATTTTTAAAGCTTTATAGCAAATTGTGAGAATTTTAGGTATAATTGAATTAGATTACAGTTAAATTCAGAGCTAATCATTTTTCTAGAAAAGGAGAACATTGTAGAATAATAAAATAAATCTACCCAGGACTTTTTCTCAGATAATTTTGAATGCATTTATTATTGTTTTATTATTGTAACAATTTTTGCTTAAACATTTACAGACATTTATTGAAAGGTAGCTTTCTGAGCCATGCAGGTGTCCGCTTGTTTTCCAATTTCCCATCAGAAAATAACCAACACAGCAAAGGTAAATTGGACAAAGTCTATATTAAGAGTGCTATCAGGAAAGAGCCTTATCAACAAGATCATGAGAGCAGTTTTGCTACTTAGAGAAGGAGACTGTGCCCCACCTAAGAATGAACTATACAATAACCAACATGAACAGAAAACATTTTTATGGGAAATCTCTGCCATACAGCTATCTTTACTAGAATTCCTACCTTATTTTGGACAGGACTAAAAACCATATCATACACTTCCAACTGTCTTTGTCCCTAAAATTAGAAAAAAATATTATTGTTTTCCTTTTGTCCCCATGTCAAAGTTTTAGACAATGTTGTCCGCAAAGACTTATGTACCCCAATGTTCATTGCAGTGCTGTTCACAGTGGCTAAACCATGGAAACAACCAAAGTGCCCTGCAACAGACGACTGGATAAAGAAACTGTGGTACATATACACAATGGAATATTACTCAGCTGTAAAAAAAGATGAAATATTGCCATTTACAACAAAATGGATGGACCTGGAGATCATCATGCTTAGTGAAATAAGCCAGACAGAAAAAACAAAGAACTGTATGACTTCATTCATATGCAGAATATAAAACTGAAAGCAACAAAGAAAAAAGAAATGAACAAACAAACAAATAACCCATAGACACAAGTGGGTTAGGGAGGGGAGAAAAGGAAGGGGGTGGGAGAGGAGGGGGAGAAGCTAAATATAAGGTGATGGAAAGAGAAGTCACATTAGGTGGTGAACTTATTATACATCAAGTTGACAATGCACTGTAGAACTGTATGCCTGAAACCTATGTAATCCTTGCTAACAGATGTCACCCCAGTAAGTCTAACAACAAAAATGAATTTAAAAAAAAAAACAAAAAAACTGAGTGACAAAATGAAAGAAAACTTGTAGACAATGATCTATCTAATATATGAGTAAAGATAATCTCTCTTAAATTTGAGCATATACATACAAAGATGTCCTTTATAACTACTAAGAAAACTTATTTAATACATCAAAAGATGCAGTATCCAAGAAATGAGGTACATTACATGTAAACTAGCAAACTCCCATCCTATCACCAAAATAAACATGGTATATGATGCAGTAAGAAAAGAAAGAAAGCAAGAAAACAAGAAAGCAAGAAAGAAAGCAAGAAAGAAAGCAAGAAAGCAAGAAAGAAAGCAAGAAAGCAAGAAAGCAAGCAAGCAAGAAAGAAAGAAAGAAAGAAAGAAAGAAAAAGAAGTTAATAATGTACTTTGCATCTTCAGGAAAGCGTTATTTCAGGAGGACATACTCATAAAATTATATATTTGTACTATATGTATGTACTATAGTTAGGGGCAGTGTATACTTGCTTCTTCTTTTCCTAAAGAAATAACTGTTGAAAGCAAAATTTATTACACTGTGTTAGGTTTGCATATGAATAGATGTACTATACAGCAATAATTACAAAGGTGGGAGGGCACTATTCTTGTGCAAAGTTTCTATAATTTATCAGAAGTAAATACAGTAGACTCAGGTCCCAGTTGGCTCATGAGTAAATTTTACCAATTATTTAAAGATTAACTATTTCTAATATTAAGTTTTTAAAAAAAGAAATAGAATACGGGAAACATTCCAAAACTCTATTTATGAAGCTGTAATAATTTTATCAGAAAACCCTACAGATGTACATATACATACAAATATTTCTAAACAACATTATTAGCAATGCCCCTCCCAGTAATATATAGTAGAGTTTAATACATTTACATGATGTTTATACCTGGATGCCAGTTTTGTTTAATATTGGAAACCAATTAACATCTGTCAGTAAAATAACAGATTACAGAGAATATAAATATGAAAAAAAATCTTAATAGATGTAGAAAACACAATTGATAGTTTTCAACATCCTTTTATAATAAATACTGTAACAAAATTTGACCTCAAATTTTGTTACATAATGGAGATTCATGGTCGAGATGAAAAAAAAGACCTTTAATGTGATGAGGGTACTACATAAAATAGAGAAGGAATATTAAACTTTATGCTGAATCACTGAAAGCTATCACAACTGCAGAAGTCCTATAAGAACAAAGAGAGATGACTCAATACGAAAGACAGCTAAAATTTTGAAAAACCTCTTTATAAAAGAAAATCCAAGCATATATAAATGTGAAAGTGATCATATTCATTAATAATTAGGTACTCGAACATTACAAGCCCAATTCCATGCATATCATATTTGCAAATATTATAATTCTGACAATATTAATTGGAAGTAGTATAAGTATGTGGAAATACGGAAATTCTCATACAATGTTATCAGAGTATAACTTAGTACACTCAGCAAACCCATATGGTATAATGAAGTGATTTAGAAACTACCCATATTCTATGGTTCAGCAAATCTGTTTATATCAGATAACATAGAGAAATTTGTGCACATTTTTACCAGGAAATATGTACAAGAATATTCATAGCAGCATTTATCTTCATAATTTCAAACTAGAAAAATTCAAGTATTATAAACATTAAAATGTGTAAATAAATTGTCTCATGGAATTTTATAAACAAGTAAAATAAATGAAAAAATGTTCACAAACAAGTATGAATCTATAGAACTCAATATCGATCATGAAAGAAACACACACAGAATATTTCCATTCCTATGATGTTCATACTCAGCAACACTAAATGCATTGTTTAGGTATGGTTACATGGCTGGTAAAGAATGATGAAAGGAAAGCATTGTCACAAAAGTCAGGATTTGATTACTTAAGGATCAACAAATATAGAGAATATATAGTTAGACTAGTTTAATTATTATATTAAAATTCAAGACTCTCAGAGGATGCATCTTTTCTAACTGAGAAGACAAAGTGAAGGGAAAGCCTGGAATGGAGATTAGAAAGCATTATTTTTGCTGTTGGTTTCTGAAACACAAACCAAATAGGACATACACATATGGAAATTCATAGCAGAAGACTATACACACTGTCTGAGGAAGAAACAAGGAGGAGCTGCAACAGGTACTCTACTACTCTGTTATTTCTCTTCCTCCCCTGGTCAAAGCACAGAAGATTTTTCTATACATGAGTTGAACAGTTCTCCTGTCATAAAGTGTTCTGGTGTGTGTGTGGGTGCGTGCATGAGTGCACATGCACATGAAGAATGAGAATGTGGATGTTCCCTGCCTGCCTACTCCTCAACTGTGAGTTCTAAAGAAAAGTTTGAAAATCACAGCAACTTGTCTACCTACACGGCAATTTCACTCTGCCTCCTCAACAAAAAAGAGGCCTCTTATGAAAAAGAGATCTACTTAAGTATGCAAGGGCAAAAATAAAATGAAATAAAAATATTGAAAATTGTGACACTGCTATTAAACCTAGATATTGGCTTTTAAACAAATGGACAAGTAAGAATCATGAGATATGAGAAAATCAAAGGTTCTAGAGGGTAGAACTAGGAAATAAAAACTAATATAAAAACTGATGTCAAAGAGAAAAGGGTTTTTTAAAAAAGGAACATTATGAAATTAGTAATATGATTGCTAAAAATATCAAAAGAAGTGGAGACTGGAGTTCCCTGGTGGTGTAGTGGCTAAGGCTTTGGCACTGTCAATGCTGTGGCCTGGGTTCAATTCCCAGCCAGGGGACTGCCCACATTAAAAAAAAAAAAGAAGTGGAGAAATAAAATTAGATATTTGAAATAATATAGAATAAAGACAGAGAAACAGAGGATGGAAAAATATATATACACATAAAATTCTAAAATAATACTTAGATAGCTCCATATAGGAATCTCTACATTCAAATATTACAAATTCTAAAATGAGCAGAGAAAATATAGGGGGAGAAGCAATCCTGTATTTTATCACTTTGGCATTTTTGTACATAATAATATTTTTATATATTGAATACTGTATCTTATATTTACCAATATTCATAATTCTCATATTTCTGTTATCTTTATCTAGTGACTAGATCTTCCAGAATAATTTTAGGTAATAATAGTGGTTATGATTCCCTTATACATAATCATTGGCTATTGGCTATAAATAGCTATTCATCCTCTCTTTAAGGAAGAATTCTTCCATATATAATTTCCTAAAAGCTTTTTGTTTTGACACATTTATAAATCAGTAAGAAATGTTGAATTCCAGCAGATCTCTTAACAGCATTTATAGTGCTGATCATATGCTTTCTCTTACGTTAGCATTTTAATGGGATGAATTATACTAATATATTTCCTTTCATTGAAGTTTATTTGAATTTCTTGAATAAAACATGCTTGGTTTACAGTATTTAATTTCTTGAAACAATCAAGATGAAGTCCAGGGTTGGGGGAAGAACATTGCCTTTCTTTGAGGTTACAGGAAATGTGTATACCTTTCTGTGGAAGCTGGCCAGACAGAATCTATCTACTTGGTGTTAGAGGGGGCATTAGAAGGCCTTTCCCAAATTGTCAACCTAGGGGAGATATTATATTGGAATTCTGAAGAGCTTCTCGGTGTCAAAGTTGGAAGCAACAGATTTTTACCCACAAAGAATTCTGTTTATAAGGAGTGTTATTCATAGCACCTCAGAAGTGGGGTAATATTTGCCCATTCATTGCTGGCCAACCTGCCACTGCTTATCTAGTTGTCACAGTATCACATCTACATGGGAGATAAGGGACCACACAATTATTACTAGGCAAATAACTTCCTCAGGAATATCTAAAATGTAGGAATAATACTAATCTGACCTACAGTTTCCTAAAGGAAATATAATAAAAAATAATTCCTCTCTCAGAAGACTGAAGGTCTAACTATTGCTATCTCAAATATCACCCTCTCAACAAAGCCTACCATGATCCTTGTATTTAAAATTGCAAACTCGGGAGACTGGGTGAAAGGTGAAAGGACTAAGAAGTACAAATTGGCAGCTTGTACAAGATAGTCATGGAGATGTAAAGTACAGTGAAGATAATATAGTGAATAATATTGTAATAACTATGTATGGTGTCAGGTGGGTACTAGAATATTGGGGGATCACTTCACAAATTATATAATTGTCTAATCATTATGCTATACACCTGAAACTAATATAATATTGAATGCCATCTATAGTTGAAAAATAAAATAGTTAACCCACATCATGCTTACCTTGCGTTTATTAATTTCCAACTATCAATTTTTTTATTATGTATAATGCATACTACACGGTCTGACAATTAAGTTCGTGAACTCATCCTAGAAAAAGTACTACATACCTCATTGCTGAATATCACTGCAGTCACCTTTGAAGTACTCCCTTTGGGAAGCTACACACCAACACCAGTGCCTAGTCCACCCCTCAAAGCCATTTTAGAAGCCTTTTTCTGGAATGGAAATCAGAGATGTCGTTGTATGACCCTTTATGTCCTGAATGTCATCAAAATGTCATCCTTCCAATAGTTCCTTTATCTTAGTATAAAGAAAAGAAGTAATTGGAGGTTAAATCAGCTGAGTAGGGAGGGTGTTCCAATACAGTTATTTGTTTACTGGCTACAGACTCCCTCACAGACAGTGCTGTGTGAGCTGGTGCACTGTCGTGATGCAAGAGCCATGAGTTGTTGGTGAAAAGTTCAGGTCATTTTCATCTTTTTCATTCAGGCTTTTCAGCACTTCTAAATAGTAAACTTGACTGATTGTTTGTCTAGTTGTTACAAATTCATAATGAACAACCCCTCTAATATTAAAAAAAAGTTAGCAACGTTGTTGTGACGGTTGATTTGGACTGATGAAACTTTTTTTGTTGTGGAGAATTAGTTGACTTCCATTATGCACCTTGACACTTCATTTCAGGGTTGTATTGGTACACCCATGTTTCGTCACTAGTGATAACATGGCCTAAAATATCGTCTTGCTAATGGAACGATCTTGAAGACTTAAAAGTTGGTCTATTTCAAGAAGGGATATTCCAGAGAAGATAGGAGGGAATGGTTCTGGGAAGAGGGTGCACTTCATTGTCATGGGCAAGAAGGACATTGGCAGCATGGTCAATTTATGAAAATAGTGTTATCTAGTTGAGTAAATAAAAATAGTGCCTGATGTTTTTATATCATCCTATCCATTTAAAAAATCTTTTGTCCACTCTCCTTACAACCTTTGTTTTACCAACAGAGAAAAATTTTGGTTTAATTTCCTCAAAATTAAAAGTGAGCAGTGTGAAGTCTAGAATAAGCTTGATCAAGATTGCATGAGGCACTTCCCCTTGCTTAATTATAGAATAAAATGGAATTTATACAAGTTCTTACCAATCTGTCAGGTCTTTACACTTAGCTTAATGCGATTGAACAGGCATACTCCCATACATCTGTGTGGGTCTCTAAAATTAAGGTACTTCTATTTATGTATTTCATTTGAACACATTTTTTTTGTTTGTTTGTTTGTAAGCTTAGTCAGCAAACTCATTGGCTCAGTAACTGTTATCCTGCAGCCTCTCTCATCACCTTAAAACCTGCTTTGGCCACCATTTTAATAAGACAGGGATGATTGGTGACAGAGGCTCCAAAGAACAGAAAACTGTCACCTGGATTTAATTGAAGAGGAAAAAGCAAGATCCGGCTGCATATCCTGCTAATATCTTTGCCCTATCTTGACTTTTGTTTTCCCCATTTATGGCACATTCAACATTGTAAATACATATGAGGATTAATGTATTTCAGCTTGTTAAAAAACAGAATGATAGAATTGTAGTTCCAATTCATTATTTTTATAATTACACTTATGCTTGTTAATTAATTCACCATTGTTCACAGCAGAGTTTTGTGGAAGAGGAGCCACAAATCGGCTTTTGTATGGAGTCATCACATTTATAGAAATACACTTAGAGATAATTAGTAAAACCATTTGTTCCAATTTTTAGAAGTGAGTATGAGAATAAAATTACTGAGTATGCTTGAATTGTTTGAGTATGAACAGCTGAGTATACAACAGGCCCATACAATGGGTCAGGAGACAGTGTCACACTAAGTGACAAAGTAATACTTGGTCAAATCTGTTGGAAACTGACTCACGAGGGAGCTGGACTGCTGATCCAGATTTGAAAGGCAGATTTATCCATCGCACAAAGGAACAAAGAGCAGGAAATAGGCCTACATTTTGTCTGTTGACAAATACATAACTTGGTAATCAGGAAAAACATTTTGGAAAGAAATAAAAACATGAAAAAATCCATTTAAATATAGTCATAATGTCAAAATCAGGGTTTGACAGACCAAACACAAACATAAATTAGGAATAAAGAGTAGCTGAATAACATAGTAAGATGTATTTAATACATATATATTGAGGCTGTAGTCTTAATAACCAGAAAATGCCTTACTTTTAAGAAATGATGGAGCATTTTTAGAGATTTCTAAAAATTCAGCCATTAGAGAAAACACAGAGAAATAATTATAATTTATAGGCCGTATTATCTTACTGTCATGCTAAAAAGACATTTAGGCAACAATATAATAAAAAATTACATTTATTGCAGTGGAACTAGAAAATAATACTCATGTCAAAGAGACTATAAAAATTGAATTGAAGAATACTTAGATAATTATGAGAATGGACCCTGTTGATGATTCTTAAGTGAGATTCAAGTATGCTCTGAGAGAAATTAACAGTATTAAATCCTTTCATTAATAAACTCAAATACATTCATATAAATGACTTAAATTTAAACTGAAGAATCGGGAAATGTAATTGCCTTTTTAACAAACTAAGGAAAACAAGAGGAAGAAATTACTAAGAATAAATGCAGAGATGACTAAATTGGAACACAGAATAAATACAGTAGTAAAATAGAACATGAGCTAATTTATTGAAAAAAAGGATCTTAAACTGTACTTAATGTTAAGATTGGCAAAGATTCATCTATTTTATACTTACTTTAATACTATTGGACATTCTCTTCCTTTTTCTTCTCCTAGGTTTTTGAAAAGCCATGCTCCAGATATTGCTGTTTCTAAATCCAGGGTAAAGATCAGGGTGGACAGAATCACCTCAAAGGTGCCTCAGAGGGTCAGGGGAGAGTTTCCCAAGTTCTAGTTGCTATGATCCCTCTGCAAGTCCACCAGTGAAAAGACAGACATGTAGAGATATGCCAAGTACTCTATTACCCTTTGTGAGAGTGGCTTGTTTTTTAAAATAAAACCTAGTCTTCCCATGAGATTGCGCAAAACAAGAATTCGTCAATGTGATTCTGAGGGCGATTCCACAATTAACTCACATGCTAGTTAACCTTTTGGCCACTGTACTCACAAATGCGCTGTGTTTTAAGATTTATCTATGGCATAATTACTGGAAAGTTTGAAGAGGCTGCCTTAGGAATCACTAGCTTTATGTTTTTTTGTAATCAGCAAATCAATACACATCTTGTGTAGGTGATTTCAAGCTATTTAAGGTTGTTTTCCCTATGGAGTCCTTCATTTAAATTCTACATGATAAATTCAGGTTCTCATGGTAGCAATCAACATTTTAAAAGTTATTTTGCAAACTGAATTTTCTTTCCGGCACATTGTGATTTCATCTTGAAATACTTGTTTCATTATGTGTAGAGATAGCATCATGTTTTAGGGCTATCCAAATAGCTCTAGCTGTAGAAAAAAGTTGATACACTGTCCCTGGCTCATTCAGTGTGGAAAGTAGAGTCTGAGCATTTCGGATTTCTTTGAGAAGTGAGGCCCTCAATGCTCATTCTGCAGTGTCACAGGCCATAAGCACAATGACAGACGCAGCAGTTCTCACTTGGTGATGGGCAAACCAGACCAAAAAGTTGTGGAGATAAGTCAATGGTCTGATGGTATATGAGAGAGAGCTGCCGCTGCTTTAGAGATTGGATAGGAATCAACACTCATCTGTTGAAAGCTAAACATTTCACAAGAGGAATTTCCAGTCTCTCCACACTGCAAACAGGATATTTTAGATAACAATATGATCATAATATCCTGCTTTCAGACCTTCAATGCTTCTAAATACACACAAGATAAAGACCAAAGTCATTACTGAGCATGCTAAATTTTATTGGGAATTGAACCAAATTATTTTCATGCCTGAGTTAGATATACTCAGCTCTCATATTATGTCGAGCTTCCACACTGTCTGAAATTTTCCGTGTTTTCTTACACAACTGCAGTGTAGACAATCTCACAGAGTGACAACATACATGAAGAACAGAGAATAATAAACAATGTATTCTTCTTTGTAGAAATCGTTTTCTAATCCTGCACAAGCTACATCTATGTTGCTCTGTACAGAAGCCTACTTAAATAGCCACATGTGCCTATTTAAATTTAAGTTAATTAAAATTCAAAACTTAATTCAGTCTTACTAGTCACATTGTTCATTAGCCACATGTGGTTGGTGGCTGCCCTTGAAGATTACGAACATTTTCATCATTAGAGTGAGTTGCAGTAATTGAGAATCGTTACTAAACTTTGTTTTTAGTACCTATTATCACTTCTACTTTTTAAAATGCCATCTCCTCCCCTTACCCTCCTCTTCACCTGCTAGATTCTTGTATTCTAAATGTGTTTCATTCTGCCTAATGACTTTCTAATTCTGACTCATGTCTGTCTACTGGTTATATTCACTGTTGGATGTATCTTTTTGTTATGCATGCTATTTCCCTTGGTTGAACCTAATTCTCTCAAATGACTCTACATGAATTTGTTCTCCAGTAATGGATTTCTACTGGATATGTTGATACATGCTTTACATTTTACTTTTTACTTAGATAAGTGAATATCTCATAATATAAGATGCATTTATATTTTATTACACATGACTTTTTCTCCCCAAATACTTTGCAAAATTTTTGCATAATTACTTTGGCTGGAAGAGTACTCTGACTCTATTTTAATATTACTGTTCTTGCCTCTTAAGACACATGAAGGATTTTTCCAAAAGGTATTTAGTCCGTAAGAATGATAAGTCAGTCAATTACTGTTCATAAATATTTAATAAAATGTTAATAAATAGATTTGAAAACTTGAGAAGAAAGTTTGGAAAAGTGAAATATTCTCACCCATTGCTTTCTTAAATGAATCTGCATTTTTCAACCATCACTTATAATTATGCCTTTTATAAAACTTTTCTAAAATATAATTAGTTAAAAATATGCCTTAGCAAAAAATGCTAATATTGATTATACCAGGTGAAATTGAAATGGTAATTAAAAATTTATTTTAATAAGCTTGGTTAAGATAAAGATGTGTTGCCTAAAAGATATTTTCAAGTAACATATACTCACCAGTATTAGAAAATATTGCTAGCTCATATATAATTTCTTGGTTATGATACCAGAAGTATTGCTCCCAATTTTATATGTTGAACATTTTCCCTAAAAATATTCTCTTAAATGATGTGGAAATTATTTATTGTAAGTCAGCAAATGTATTAAGTTCCCTTGTATGCTGCTGACCAAAGATTTCCATTACTATATAAATTTATGTTTAAATGCTTTATTTTGCACTAACATTTTATAATGAGAATTAGAAGAACATGTCTCAGTTCATTCTTTCTATTCTTATAGATTTGCTTATTCCGGATATTTCACATGTATGAAATAATATAATAGTAGCTTTTTACATCTGACTTCTTTCTCTTAGCAAATTGTTTTCAAGGCTCGTCCGTAGTGTAGCATGTATCAGTATTTTAATTCCTTTTTAGGACTTAAAAATATTCCATTGAATATATATTATACTTTGCTCATCCATTCTTTAACTGATGGATAGTTGCTTCTAATTTGGGGTTATTATGAAATAATACTGTTCTAAACATCCATGTATATATTTTTGTGTGGATGTATGTTTTCAGTTTTCTTGACTATATACTCAGAAGAAAAATAGCTATATGGTCATATGGTAGCCATATTCATTTCACTTCTTGAGAAACTGCCAGACTGTTTCCAAAGTGGCTATACACTTTTACATTCCCACTAGCAGTGTACGAGGGTTCTAAATCCTCCAAACCTTATCAATACTTGTTATCTTTCTATTTTATTTTTTATTATAGCCATGTAGTGGGTATGAAGTGCTATCTCACTGTGGTTTTGATTTGCACTTTCCTAATGACTAATAATGTTGAGTATCATTTCCAAGTGCTTATCAGCCACTTATATGTCTTCTTTGAAGAAAGGTCTATTTAAATCCTTTGTCTATTTTGCTTCTGATTTAGGTTTAAGAATCATTGTCTAATCTAACATCACAAAGATTTATATCTTGTTTCCTCTAAGAGTTTAATATAGTGTTAGCTCTCTCATATTTAGATATTTAACCCATTTCCATTTTGAACTGATTTTTGAACATATGTGCTATAGGGGGTCCAACTTTATTATTATTATTTTTTTTGGCCATCTTTTTGACTTTGTGATTGTTTTCTATTTTTTCTTTCATTTATTTCAGCTCTAATGTTTATTATTTCTTTCTGTTAGCTTTGGGTTTTATTTTACTCTTTTTAAAAATATTTTTAATATACCCTTATGTGTTAAATGTCCCAAATAGTAATGTTCTACAAATATTTTTCATTTTGCTTACTTGATAAACTCAACTCTGTCTTTGAGAAGACCTGCACAGATGCATTCTGGATGTTGTATAGTTTAATAGTGAATAAATATGCCACATTTTAGGTAACTCCTTGCTGCAAATTCACCTCCATGTATATTTCCCCTTATGGAACCTCGGGAGATTTTCTCAGGGCTAGAAAACTCTGAAAGCAGAATTGGCATAGCAAAGTGATTAGTGAATACAGATTGTACTCCTCTGCAGCAATTTACCTTCCTACTAGAAGTGCATGTAGGGTCCTGTTTTTCTCAAATTTTGGCTACCAACTAAATTTTACATTATTTTATTTTATAACATGTTATTTTTATTTTTAATTTTTAGCACATTCAAGGTTGTAGATTCTCATTATTTGATTTTTATATCTCAGAATATTAATAAAGATGAACATTTATTTGTATGACTATTAGTGTTTAGATTTCGTTTACTTTTTCTATTTTTTTATTTTCCTATTTTCATATAACTTACTGGCTTTGTCTGCTATCAAGAATTATTGAATGTTTAAAAATCTTTATTTTGTGTTATTTTTAATCACATAAATCCTATACTTAACTGTGTTTATAGTGTTTGTTGTTGGATTAAACATTTCAAATTTTATGTAATTGAATTCATTTTCCCCCTTGTTTAAAAATTATTTCTTTTCCTCTTATTATAAAGGTGTTTTCCTAGTTTTTTCTACTACCTTTGAAGTTTTAGATTTTTTTCTGTATATGGTATGAAGAATCTATTTTATTTGTTATCCAAGTTTTAAAAATCATTAAAAACATCTATTATTAGCATTCCCCCAGTGATTTGTGATGCTACTTCTGTCACATATCTAGTAGCGTTCAGTGTATATCAGTCTTTATTGGGGTTACCTATTCTATTCCTTCAGTTAATTGATGAACTTTTTAGTGACAGTGTCACATATTTTTAATGGGTAGTGAAGTTATGGCTCTGTGATGTGTGGTATCATCTGATGGACCAAATCCCTTTTAACTCTTCCTTTTCCAATTGTCGTAGCCATTTTAGCCATTTGTGGACTGTTACTCTTTCAAATCAGTTGCTTTGGCCTTGTAAATTATAAGTTTTTCACATACTTTAGCAGAACTTTGAATATGTGAATACATATATGAGGTCTGTCCAGAAAGCATCCAGCCATGTAATATGAAAAACAGAGGCATTTATGATTGGATTTTTTCCAGACAGCTCTCATATATATGCACAAAACTAAGTTACATTTGTGTGATTTTTCTGAAATTTTACATTTTCTGTTCTATACCTTTAAAATATTTCCTGTTAGTCATTTTTAAAAAAACTATGTTGATAAACAAACAATGACTAAAAGAAAAGCACTACAGATGATCTGATATGAAGTATGTACCAGAGTTGCAAATAACTAACTTGTATTTTCAGCCAAGATATAGGATATATTTTCATACGAGTTACGGACTACTGGCTGTGTGAATTGCTAGACTGAAGCATAAAAGACCGTTTTTTTACTTGCACTGGTAACTGTGAATACATTTATATAAATTTTTAAAAATTCATTTGAAGTAACAGTAACATCTCATTTTAACTCACTGCTGTGTCATGAAATCATTTCTTCTTCTTTAGCAATGCTATTGCATTCTTTAGAAATTGAGACATTAAATCTATGAGTATTCAAGAAAAGTGAAAAGATAATTATATTTACATCTTTTCTTAAGGATTAGAATAGTTCTGCATTGCCAAGTTAATTTAGTGAATGGTCACTGATAAAATTTAACTTTACAATTCATAAAGAGGTAAATTAATGTATGCTTAGTAATTAACTTTTTCAGTTATGAAAATATACATCCTTTACTGACCATATCTATCATTTATCACACTCTAACATCCATGTATCTATCTCATTTGTCTCATTATTTATGTATTTATTAAATTTATGTACAGAAACCCTAGATCAGATTGAGGTAGTCGCTATAAGATTTAGAGATGTCTGACCAATAGATGTACTGGCCCTTTCAATTGTGTGTTTTAAGACATCAAGAAATTTGCTGAGAAAACACGTAAAGACTAGCTAACCAGATTGACTTAATAGCAATAACTTGGACATAGCATAAAAGGGAAAATCTGGGCAGAGTATGGTGTATGTGAGTTTGCCCTTCAGTTAATTATGAATAAAATCATGATTTCGTCCTTAAAAAAATAAAATGTCACAAATAGAATTAAAATAAATATATTAGGGAAAATGTGGCAAGGTGTTGATGGTAGAAGGAATAATGATGTTACCAAAGATATCCTCATTCTAATCCCTAGAACCGACGGGTATGTTAGGATACATGGCAAAGACAAGGAGTTGCTGTTGAAGATCAAATTAGGGTTCTAATCAGCTCACCTTAACAAAGAGAGATTATCCCAGACTATCCATGTGTGCCCAATGTAATGAAAAGGAAGCAAAAGTAGAAGAGGAAGGAAATAGAGACAGAACCAAAGATAGCAGCCTGAGAAGGACTCAACCTAAGCTTGCTGGCTTTAAGATGCAACATGGTTTCACAGCAAGGTCCATGTAGGATGGGTAAACTAACAAAATCAAAAGGTTTGTTGTAGAACCATTGCCAGTTCAAAGGAATTAGAATAATTTGTCCCAAAGTTGCCTGGATGAAACCAAAGCCTCTATTTTGTATTACAGGAAATATAGGGAGAGCTGGAATTTTAGAGTATCTTAGAGTACACAGGGTTACATTGGGAGGGCAGATTCTGCATCAACAATAGCATTGATTTAGTATTAGATTTAAAAAAATGGTAGGTAGGATAACTCCCGATCCTGGAAATCTGTGTGCATTTATGCAGTCAAAGCATCTCTTTCTCTATGGCTAGCTCTGTATTTCTCCAGATATAAATAAAACTCTAGCAATACAAAGTCAGACAATTAATTCACGAACTCATCCTAGAAAAAGTGCTACGTACCTCATTGCTGAATCTGTCACCTTTGAAGTACTCTCCGTGGGAAGCTGTGCACCGATGCCAGTGCCTAGTCCACCTTTCAAAGCAATTTGGGAACTATTATTCTGGAATGGCCATCAGAGCTGTCATTGTACCCAAAATCTGACAATTAAGTTTGCAAACTTGCCACAGTTTGCTTACGCTGGCAGCACTGTACCAACAACTCGGTGAGCTGTCGTAACCTTGGGTTATAATCTTACCAAGGTTGTGACACCTTACCAAGATGTTGGTACAGTGCTGTCACTGTAGCATTTGGTGGCAAGTTCACGAACTTCATCTCTTTTGGAGATGACGCCAACTCTGATGGCCATTTCAGAAAAATAGTTCAAAACTGCTTTGAAGGGTGCACCAGGCACTGGCGTCAGTGCATAGCTTTACGAGGAGAGTACTTTGAAGGTGACCACAGTGATATTCAGGAATGAGATAATGCAGCACTTTTTCTAGGATGAGTTCAAAAAATTAATTGTCTGATATCATACATCTATTCAAACCTTTTCCTTAAAATAAGAATCCTATTAAAATCAAAATTAAAAGATCAATATTGCACCTTTAATATTTTTCTTCCCAATTCCTGTAACAAACATATGGTTGGTTATCCATGCTCTTGGAAGTTCATCTGAATTGTGTTTTCTCACAGAATCATGCAATTCTATGAAGGATTGCTTGCGTGACTTTTTAAAGCAGGTGGTGAGATTCCAGTCAAGATAGGAAAACAAAGTGATTTGCCTAAAGCCACACACCTGGTCAGGTAATGATAATCTGTGAGTGTACCTGTGAAGGAAATTTGGGTTATTTTTACCAAACTACCAGGGGTAAAGAAATTGAAATGGCATGCACAGTGTTGTCAGTGTTGCTTAAGCAGTAGTTTCTCATAATCAGAAGTGTCTGGGTGCTGATTGTAACCACTCTGAGCACCTCTTATAATTGCAGAAGTCAAACATGACTTGTAGTCATCTGTTGTTATTGGTATATATTGAATATTACAATTTTAATGCAGATTTTTTTCTCTCTTAAAATGGGTAAACATTTTTTTGGCACCCTCTGTATATTGCTCAACATTTTCCACAACAATACTTAGGCTCATTTTCCAGGCATGTTAAAATTACAAATTAAATATATCATATTGGAGACGCATATATATATTGTTATATTTTAGAAGGATCAAAACCTAACAAAATTTGACAAAACAATGGAATGTGGATTTATAATTTACATTTTTGCTATAGTGTCCTCATTACTCTAAGAGCTTTCCTGAGGTGCAGCAAAATTGTCCATCCATGATTTGATGTTATAAGAATCATAATAAAGGAAGAAGAAAGTATACTCTTTTCCCAATAGAGGCACATTTACAAAGATTTAAAATTATATTTTATTCATGTAGGTTACATTAAAATCAGTGAGTTATTATTTAGGAGTATTAAAAATTGTAAGTTAACCTAATGTCCAGCAAAGGCAGTTGTTAAATAAATGATAGGGCATCAATCTGATGAGATATTATACATCAATAAATAGTGAATATTTTGAAGATGCTGTGAAGAACCTGAACTGATGATATGAAGAGTTATTCTTTGAGAGATTTATAAGAATGTTCATTTTTGTTTTATTATTAGTGTTTTATACTATTTCTGCGGTTTATCTCTCTTGGAGAATATTCCATGTGCAGTTGAGAAGAATGTGTAGTTTGCTTTTATTGTGTGAACTGTTGTTCATATGTTTAAGTATAGCTGCTTTATAGTGTTGTTCGACTCTTTTATTTACCTGTTAATGTTAAGCTTAGTTTGTTTGTATGATCACAATCTTTTAAAGTTATATGAAAATTAACAGTAAACAAAATGTGATTGTACAAAATTTTGTACAAAACTTTTGTACAAATATTAGATGTTTAAGGAGAGAAGCAGCCAGAAATCCAAAATAATACAAAATTATTGGAAAAAAATAAATAAAAATAAATAAATTCAAGGTAAAATTTTACCATACCCATTTAATTGCCAAAGAATTGAAAGGTTATAAAACATGAGGAATGTCCAGAAAGTATTCAGCCATGCCATATGAAGAGGCATTTATGACTGGACATTTTTCTGGACAGCTCTTGTACTCTTCTTTCTATAGTTGATAATTAAGAAAATGTCAGATTACCTATATGTTTTGCTTTCTGACCTTCTCATAAAAATTGTCTGAAAATGGTATCAATACCAAATTTGTCTTCACTTTTCCTTGGAGTCACATGCAGCTCCAAATTTGAATTTACAAACCTTATGTAGGCACCCTATTTATTAAATATTATTGTTTTGAGTGGCACTCTTAAACTGCTTCAAACTAGGTTTTATTTCAACTAAATTATTATTCAAGTCATCTGTCTTAGTGACTTTAAAGTGTTGCTTTCACAATCAATGTTATCTAATTAACAATAGGAAACTAAATTAAGTGTGTATATACATATATACATACATATATATGTAAAATAAAGCTAAATATATGGTCATACTGACAAATGTTGACATCTTTTGGAGCACGCAATCTTTTGGGGCCATTAGATGAATATCTGGCATTTGATTAAAAAATAAATCCTGATTTAATTTTTTAGGAACATTTTCTCAGGTTGAAGGGTTGTGGCAAGAGATATGTCATCACAAAGATTTTTTCCTCTATAAACGTTTGTCTCAAGTTTAGGTGACATGTAAACCATTCAAATATTCTCTGCCTTAAATTGACAATTTTAACAGATCTTCCATTTTTACATAAACTTTATACTGTGGAATTACCTCATAATATTGCCAATATAAACTGGACCTTTGGGTCATACAAAACAGACTTAGGAATTCATAGAGTGCATATATGATCATCTAATCATTATCCCTATTTGCTTTCAGAAAATTAGAGAATTGGAGTTCCCTGGTGGTGTAGTGGCTAAGTCTTCAGAAAATTAGAGAATTGTAGTAGTGTATTTTTGTGTTTGTTTAGTTAGTTAATTATTATTTATTAGTACTCACTATTAAGGACAACAGGGAGAGATGAGTGAGAGATGGTAATGGAAAGATGGTCATGGACAAAATCAGGAAGCTTCTGTCTTGGTATGCCAAAAACTTTATAGTACTGTGTCTGATGGAAGATGCAAGTCCATTGAAGGGACAAAATGGAGTAGATTTTATTTAAAGAACTTAGAAACCTAAAAAATGGATTAGTAAGCAGATTGATGAAGTATGAACGAAGAAAGAAAGATTGGTCAGGAGAATGAGTAATAATAAAAATTTTAAAAAATTATTCCATTCACTAGAATTCTAGCAATCAATGAGGTGAATATGGGATAAATGGATTTGTGGTTGATTCCTACATGGGAATCTCAGAGTAAAATACTATAATCTGACATGTTTTATATTTCTTTATCTGACAACATTCTTTCTTATCTCACTTCTCTTTTCTCCATGAAAGCTGACTTTCTTTTTTCTATTTCTTCCATTGCTATATCTCCAATGTATAATTCCTATTTCATGTATGAATGGATAAAAGTCACTATTTTAGAGATAAAAGACTATATAATCAAATGTTATCTGTGATTATCATTTATTCCATAGGTTATTCTCTAGTTTTATCTTACAATAAATTTTGATGTTTCTTCATAATTTGATAGGTCAAGTCATAATTTAGTCATTCCTTGGCTTTTTTTTTTTAAATAAAAGTATAGTGGCAGAATTTTAGTTTAACCAGTTTCTAACGGACACAATGGACAAGTAATTATCCGTGTGTGTGTGTGTGTGTGTGTGTGTGTGTGTGTGAATCTTCATGGGATATGATGGGGTGAGGAATGGATTTACATAGAGTTTGAAATACATACTCTGTGAGTTTGAATACCAACTTCATATCATACAGATTTTCTGAATCAAGGCAAATTCATCTTTCCGTACATCAAAATGAAGTCACTATAATATTCTCTTATAGTTTGTTATGAAAATTATATTTGCTAATTAAATTAACTACTGAACGAAGCTGAAGTAAATTATTTAATGTTTATAAAATACTTGGAAATTTTCTAGAACATAGTAATTTCTATTTAAGTAAATTTTAAATAAAAATGGAAAATATTTCTAGATTTACTTTTCTAACAGTAGGGTGGATCAAATAAGTATCTGCTGAAAAGACTCAAAAGCTGAATAATTATGGATATTAAATATAAGGTTGGGCAAGAAAGTAATGGACTGTATGAGCTAAAATTAAGTGAAAGCAAAAATGAGAGCTAAATCAAACATTTGTGGTGTTTTTCACCAAGCCCAAATGCTGCTGAACTTTATTAATGAATCCTCAGGGCCTGAAGAACTGAAAACAGAACCCAGAGAACAATCAAGACAGGAAGTTTCAAAGGAGACCACTACCACCATATATGATAACAAACTAAATACTCCCACTTGAAACAACAAAGTACAATATGAGGCAGGATGAAAATCCCTAAGTCAGTTATATGTTGTTTATAAGAAACATTTAAAATACAAAGACATGAAAAATTAAAAGTAAAGTCATGTAAAAATGAATAAAGATATTATTAATACCATAAATAAAGGGGGTTGTATTAGTCCCTTTAGTTATGGTATAAGATCCTGCTGAAAATGTCAGTACGTTCAGAAGTAACAATTCCAAATTTATATGTGTATAAGGACATGTGCTGAAATATATAAAGTGTAGATATTATTGGAACCACATGAAGAAAATGATAAATTCATAGTCAGTGTGGGTTAATCTTGTATGTATTTATTTGTTTATTTATTTTTATATCTGAATATCCCCAGTAGAATGTAAACTCCACAAAGCAGTGATTTTTTTTGTTTGTTTTATAGCTTGTATATATCAAGTATTTAAAACAGTGCCAGGTATAAGATAGGTAAAATATGTTTTGGTATTTGTTGCATTGATCAATTAATTAAAAAGCAATAGCATGTTAAATTGGGTGAGAAGGAAAGCAGCAGTCCCAGATGGTTTAATTTACAATTTTTAAGGTCTATCATGCAGGAACAAATTTGAATTTGCTTAAAAAAAATAAAACTATTCCAAAAAATAGAAAAAGAATATACAAGGATTCTATATATTATTGAAAAAATACTCCTTGGCTTACATAATTTTAAAAATTGAGAAGTATTTCCTTAATAATCAATTGACAAAAGGACATAATATTAAAAAAATATGCACATGAAGAAAAAAAATTACTATTTTAGTAGAAGCAAGCATACAATTAAATCGGACATTCTTTTAGAAACAAAAATATCCATCAAAATTAGAAACAGAAAGAACTTCCTGGAACTAATATAGGGTATCTCAAAATAATATTGAAATAATTACTGAAACATTAAACTTATCCCTTTTGTGATAAAAAGATACATGCCTGATAACATCACTTTTATTCTATATTGTAAGGCAATCCTAAAGAGTTCATGAAAAAAAGAAAAAATGCTAAGTATGGTAAGAAAAAATGAAACTTAGATTATTCTTTCCAAATATAATACACGACATAGCAAATTCTCCAAAACTACAGATAAAATAAAAAAAAAATAGGAGTTTCTCAAGTATACTGTGCATAAACAATATGCAAAAATTAATCTCTGCTTCTGCCATAAGTTTACAGGAAACTGACTTTTCATATATTAAACATTAGAAATTAGGACAAAATTCAGGAAAAAACACTGTTTAGTCAGTGCACAACAAGAATAATAAAGCAATGATCTCCGGGAAAGTGAAACAAATGAGAAGAGTTTATGACTCATCTAGCTTGCTGCCTAGAATTTCCAGATCACTGCACAGGGAGGGGGAAATCGGACAGAACAAGGTGTTTTCACTGAGTTGAGCAGACAAGATTTCAGAGTTCAAGGAAGCTAACCAATATGATTTGTGAATTAAAATATAGAAGAGGAGAGAGTTGCAGAGATTAAAAACCTGAGATGTGTAAATTGATGCCTAGAGTTTTTGACTGGGTATTCATCTGAGCATGCTTGTGAAGAAAATACTGAAGGTCAAAAGAAGAACCATCAGAAAAAACCAAGCAAAACTACTTTGTACTCTCACATAGACCTGGGAATAGTTTGCTTTTCCACTGTCTGAAGTAAGATTTCCAAACACATAAAGGTAGAGTGCTCACGTAGCCTTGAGAAGGCATTGTCCCAGTAGTGGAATCCAACTGGCCCTAGAACAAGGGCTGCTCTGTACCATCCTAATAATATTCAATTACAGGCCTTGAAAAGAAAAAAACTGATTACAATAACTTAAATATGTTCAAGAACAGAGCCCAACAAAATGTATTGGAATGTAGCAAAATCCAGAATACAAAAGCACCATATCCAGCATTCAATAAAAAATTGCCAAGCATTTAAAAAGCAAGAAAATACAACTATAGGAAGCAGAGAAATCACTCAATAGAAAGAACTGAGAAATGACACATATAATTAACAATGATATTTAAAAAGCTATTTTAAATATACTATATACTTACATGTCCAAGAAGGTAGAGAAAAATATAAACATGAGGAGGAAAGAAATGAAAGACATTAAAAAACTACAAATATTTGCTAGACATAAAACAACACAAAAATTACTCATATGAATCAATGTAAAATGACAAAAAAGATAGAGTTTTAAAAACACAGTTTACGTAAGCAGATACTCATGGCCAATAAATCAGATAAAGCTTAGTAGTTTAAGAGAAGGGCAAATTAAAACCTCATTGTGAAACCATTAATTACACATAGACAGGACTACCATTACAAGAGTTGACTGACGAAATGTTTGAGAAAACGTGGAAACACATGGAAATTTCATACACTGTTGGTGGGATTATAAATTAGTAAAATCATTTTGAAAATAAATGTTTGGCAATCTCTTGTTCCAAATGTACATTTTGCAAACCCAAATATACATTAACAACAATTCAAAATAAAGGTGTATATTCCCAATAGAAGTGTGTATACAAAAGATACCTTTAAGAATGTTCCCAGCAGCACAATGCATAATATTAATAGTAAAAATGTAGAAACAACCCAAAAGACATAATAGTAGAATGAGTAAATACATTGTATCAGATACATACACAGTATGTATTATGTAGTAATAAAACTTAACAACTACAGCTACTTGTAGTGACATGGACATACCTTATAAATACAAGTTTAGCAAAAGAAGCCAGGCACAACACTAAACATATAACACCTACTATACAAAATTTAAAATAAATACTCTAAAAAAATAGTGATTATTGATGAGTGCTTAGGTGGTAAAATGATAAGGAAAAGCAAAGAAATCATTAAATTAAGGGCAAACTTCTAGTAACTGTTGCAGGGAGGAGGGAAGGTGTAGTGAAAGAAGGTGTCACAGGGGGATTTTTCTTTGCAATGTTCTATATCTTGGGTTGCACTGGCAGTTGTTGATGTGTTATACTAAGCTATATATTTTCATAAATGCACTCTTTGCTGTGTGTTTCAAAGTTGAATAATATATGATATTTTTAAAAGGAAAATATTGGTCAACTTTTATATATTAAAGATGAAGTTGGTATAGCTAGATTGGAAAACCATGTGTCATTAGTTAATAAAAATGAAGATATCAGTAACCCACCAAAAATAAGAAACTTGCTTATTTTTAAGAGAGGCAAATATAAAAATAGCAGAGATTTCTAATAGTAAGATTTTTGAAATGAGAAAATAGTGAAAAGAGAATGAATAACTTATATTTATAAAATGGAACAATAGAGAGTAAAGTAAGTAAACCGTTGGTTCAAAGACAAATGTCAAGAATATACTGCTTGAGCAAAAAAATGATCAAACTATGAATTCACTTTAATAAATTTCAGAGGAATTTTCGCAATACAAACATATATAATGAACTAAGAAAAGGAACTTTTTCTCTGAGAGTAGAGATGGGATCATTGATGGACATAAAATGTCTTTAATTTGAAAAAACTGCTATCTTCCGTAAAATACATAATGAATACATTGGTTTAAATTGTATTTTTTACCAGTTTAAATCATATAGAGCATATAATTTTTGTAGCAACTCAATATTTAATAAAATCTTAAAAAATAATATTCCTGCATCTTCTAGCCCTTTGTCACCTAATTCCTGTCCACCCTTTACATCTTCTCCCTAACACATTACTTAGAAAACAGCTTCATATAAAATTACCTTTATATATGACTTAATAATAAAATCTGATTAAATTTTGATAAATTAACTCAGTATTTTTCCAGCTTGCCTTTTATGAGTTATTGTATCTTCAATTATCATACTGACCTCTTTATAGCAGAACTTTCATATGCTTGTAAATAATTTTTCATATTTTACTATTAATCATGACGTCAGGATTATGGATGATAATTTAAGGAATCCAAAGAAAACAAGCAATAAATTATGCAGGAAAGCTCTTCATTCCTACCTTTGCTTATTTCAGCACTTGAAAACTATTGATTGGAATTAGTGGGATGCATGTTGTTCATGCAGTCAGAATAAAGACCATGTTTTATCAAAGGTAACGTGAAAACAGTGTTTATAATATCAAAGGTAGAGACTATGGAATACTCTGTGTTCATAGAGAAACTTTTGTAACCACCCGCAAATAACCCAGCCTAGCAAATCTGCCTACATCATGACCTCTGTTTCATATTGTTACCCATTATCTTTCTTCTTTATAGAAGAGCAAATAAATACATTTATGATGCACTTTTTCAAAATTTATGTGTGGGATTTGGGGTTGGGAATAGAGTCTGGGAAGAGCAGTTTCTACTAGGTAGAGAGGATGTAACAACTGTTTCTGATTTAGTTTAACAGTATAACAAATTAGTAAATTATATCTGTTCTGACATAGTTCCAATATTTATAGAATATTGACTTGCTAATGATACCTTGTTTCCTCTACTACCCTATTTTAATTCAAGTCATGTAGAGAAGACTTAAATCTCTTCTCAGCACATAGATCCTAAATTTATTTCTCAGTGACCACAAGGGAAATTTGCCTCTTGCGTGCCCAAAAAAAGTTTGCATTATTATCTAGCCTTACTGTTTCTCTTAAGTTTCCCTACTCTATTTAAATGAGAATTTTATTATTTAAACTAATGGAAACAACCTGATATAATTTTGAGATAACACTGTTGGTACAAAGATTTGTTGTTTTTGTGGTTGTTGATTTTGTTCTTGTTAATTTTTTTATTCCTATTTCTACCCATTAAGATTTAAAAAATATGTCACGAACTTCAGACTTTCAGCCAAGCCACTAAGTTACATAAATATTATTTTAAATATTTACTGGGCTGTTCTGGTATTTTGTCATCACAGTTTAGCTGATATTTGTAAGTCTTTTTATGATTTATTTTTAAAATAATAGGCACAGAGAATAGGGACTTCTTGTCAACATAGCTCTGTAACTTCATTTTATTGACTAATTTTTAAATCAAAATAAATAGATAAAGGTAAAGTATAAGGAGAGAAACTTTAACAAATATTAATATAATATGTACATATGCATGTGTATATATGTATATATAACTACACACTATATATGTATATGTGTGTGTGTGCGTGTGTGTGTATAGACTTAATAAATAGAAGATAAACCTATCAATACACCATGAAGAGAAAATAAAACGTTATTCTTGGAAACAAGGCAGAATCAAGGGGCTTTCCTGGATGCAGGTTCTAAGAAAGAAGCAGTACCTAATGGATACTTATACCCAAAAGTTTCCATGTGAACCAGCCTCATTGTTTGAAGCCATGGGCTGGGATTGGGCTTGTCATTCAAGAAATGAAACTTGAGTAATTGGTTTTATGGGATTTTGGTGAAAAGGACATCACGTGACTTGGACTGAACTTAAAGAGGTGAGGTTTATTAAAGCTGGCTTTTGCCCTGAAGAAGTTTCCATATCTGACTAATCTTCACCTTTCCTTTCCACTGCGTGGCAGGCACAGGGCACAGGGGAAAGACACCAGGACCCTACCAAGGGGGCCTATCTAACAAAAAAATACTCTTCACAAAGATAGGACCATAAAAACATAAAGTAGCTGTAAATCTACGTCCCAGGAAATGCTAAGAACAAATGCTTTGCTGGAGACGTGGTTTAAGTTAGAAAAAAATAAAGGAATTATTCATAAGAGTTGTGTAACCATAAATGGTCCTCCTATGGATTTGTCGTCAAATTAATACTGCTTGAGTAGTCCAAAATACCTTAGGCTAAATACTGAGTTTGAAGAAATCCCTTTTTATGGTATTCTCAAGTGTTGGGAGGATGTAAAAAATATTCCCTGGACTCATCTTCAATACAAGTTACAAAGAATTCCCACAAAGAAACTTCCATAAAACTGGAAAAACATATGCAAAAGAATGAACCTGAGCTATGAACTCTCTCCATATACAAAAATTAACTCAAAATGGATTAAAGACCTTCATATAAGACCTGCAACAATAAACTGTATAGAAGAAGACATAGGTACTAAACTTATAGACCTAGGA